>JAQFXM010008513.1:0-10569 GCA_034693345.1 Entomobrya multifasciata | reverse complement strand
AGAATATTTTACTAAATTTTGACCTGGATCAAATTTTTCAAAATTTCTGAATGGGACATGGTATTTTGTGTTACAAATGTGTACATCTACTCAAACTACTTACTCTTGCAAATTTTAAATCACATAATTTTGACCAATTTTGACACGACATCATTATTAAAATTTCTAGTGAAAAATCCCGTTTTAATGGCGTCAAAGTAAACCACTTGACCATTTGACACCAAACTTTGTACACATACACCTTAGGCTAAGACCTTCCTTGGGATTGATTTTCAGACCCCAATGACCTCCCTGACCCAAAATATACGGGTTCAAAGGTCACATGCATTTTAAGTGGCAAGTTTACATACGTTTAAGCGTGCATATACGTATTTAAATGAACATAAATGTATGTATATATGCATCACAAACATCATATTCAACTAATCATACACCGCTTTCGGTAGTTTATTCTCAGAATTTTACATTCTTCTCGTTTATATTGCCAAGAAAATCCTTTGGGATTTGCTCCTTCGCATGAAGTGAAAAGAAATGTGATTGTTGTAAACTACTATTCTTTTTTCCCACAGAGACAACCCCAAAAGAGTGTATTTCGCAAAGAGGAGGGAAATGAAGCCAAAAGTCTAGTCCTCCAAAATAAACTCTTGGTAGGCAAGTCGTGATAATATACTGTGGAACATCACAACAGATACATTACTCTTTTTGGCACAAGTACATAAACGCCCCTGTTGTTCGTGGTTGTGTAGTACTATTCCAAGTCGTAGCACAATGCTTTGTTGATTCTTATATTATGGAACTTACAACAATAACTACCAACATCACATCATCCATGTTTTTGTTGCAAAGCAAGTGTGTAGCAGTACATTATTCACCTGGTATGTACTCCTACTGCAACTCTCTTCTTAATACATTTGTTACGCCATTATTCTTACGAAAATGGGCAATCTAATAGTGTGTAATTGAATTATATCCAATTTTTCACGTGTTGTTGTATTCTACAAGGAAAAGAATAAAAAATCCCCTCTGGTTTTACTGCATTCTCCTCTCTTAAGGGTTGCACGTACATATGAAACAGCACGCACAGCATCATGTTTGTACCTATTCTCGTTTTTCATGAGGTAGAAACTATGCACCATGTATTTTTACGTTTCCAAATATTCCCTCAATGCGGTTCTGTTCTATTGGTTGCAAACCAAAAAAATGTGCGTTCAACTCTTCAAGAAAATTGTATGATCGGTGCAGCAAAATAGTGTATTGCTTGTAGCAAACGTTCATTCTTATGAAACCATGAAATTCACCATAATGTGTGGACGACGGAATCCAGATTAACGATCTGCATACAAATGAGAATCGTGTAGTGTGTTTGAATAGCAGAAGGACTAAGCACTTGGACGGACCAGTCAACCAGATAACACTTTGAAATCAAAAACGTGCTGTGCCATCGTATTTTTTTCTATTTATCTCGATGCACAAGCATCCATAAACTTTAAGCTAAATGTACCTTGTTCATTGCCGTGCAATTTTACAAGAAATGCCTTATTGGACCAGGAATCTTGGATATTTTGGAGAAAGTTAGATTAACTTTTCGTACTATTCAATTTATTCGAATATATCTTTCCCTTGTAAACTACCACCACCACTTACAATGTGTAATGGTGCTGCAGAAGATCTAGAAAAAATATTAGTTCCTTATTTCTTGTTTGAAAAGGTAGATATAATGTGTTCACCATCCTTATAATCTATGCTCCATTATCATTGCCTCAGTCACAAGACTTACAACACACAACTTTCTCTTTGCTTGTACCAATATTTTCCTTCTTATTATTATTCCCTCTTTTTTGTAGCTTGAAGCACGGTTAGAAAGTGTGAGAAAAGGAGAGATAGGAAATAAAGAAGCACATTTTCATTAGTGAGATGAGGAGAGAACGGGAGCTGTTCGCCTTGGATCAATTTTTTTCATATTGTTATAAAAACGAACGAGAACTACTTATAACATGTGCTTGTGTATAAAAAAAGTATGTACCTATATGTTAAGGTACATTAAATACTACAAGCTATTTGAGCATAACCCCCTAATCTTCATTTATGCTTACACTTAAAAGAAATGAGAAAGTAGTTGCGCATTACATCTTAAGAAAGAGAGAGAGAGAGAAAGGAGAGAGAAAGTGAAAACTATAGTGTAGTTGGTTTGTAATGACACTCTTCTACACTCGCAATCCCTATTTTCTTTTACGTTTTATACTTTACTTATCCTTTTTCCTATTTTCTTCCTGATTCACTATGCTACCATGTTGCTGTTAGTGTCTAAGAACGCAAGGTAGGTATCTGTTTTATGCTTGTTACGACTACGATGAGAGGACGAGATGGAGATCAAATGAAAATGCAAACAAGCAGCAGCAAAAGGCAAACTTTTCTCTTTTCACCTAGAGCACAAAACAGGCACAGCTTTTACTCATGATGTGATATGATGATGCTGTTTCGTATTACCATAGATCGTTATTCTATGTTTACCGCGCGTGTATCTTTGCAGGTATTTCGGATGTTGTGTATTATAAAAAAGTTCTTTGGAGTAAATTTGCGTCTTTTATTACTCTCGTCTGTATAACAATACAACTACGACGAGACTGTGAAAAGGTTTCCGAAAAGGGCCATTAATTCTCCTCAAAGGTGCGTTGTCCTTGCTTGTGATGATTCTTCATGAAAAGCGCGCTACAACATGAAACAAACTATACATTTTGGTTACTGTGTTGGTTGTGTGAACTATTTTTTACTTCGGATAACGGATGCATCTTCTCCCGTCAGTTTATTCAGTCTTGCCGACTCCAAAGTTTTAGGTGCTTACAATCCAATATGCTGAATAAATATAAATAGCCTAGTGTTTACGTGCAAAACTGCAATAGCAAGAAAATAGTTGAAGTAGTGTATGAATATACATTAGTAACACATGTCACGTATAGCATACTGGACGAGAACCTTACCACCAGATTCTTTCATTTGCTGGCGGACTATTGTAAAATCGAATTTCAAAAAAGGTGATGCTGAGAGCATCTCTGAACAATGTTCGTGTAATAAAAGATGTACACTGCAATGTAACGTGCCGTTTACGCGTACTGTTTTCTGAGTATATTGGTATTTTCTTCTCACATCACCTGTCCATTAAAATGTGACTCCCTCATGACATAGTAACGTGAGAGTATGGTGGCAAAATACATTGTACTTTGCACACAAACAAATAAATATGCTACCAAAACTGAAGTAGAACCACATTCTTTCCCTTCCCATGGCCATAACCTAAGTGCTTGTTATTACGCACCAAAACAAAAGGGACAACTCATTTGTATTTGTCCCGCTGCATACCGTACTGATGCTTATGCTTGAGAAAGCTAAGCTGTGACCCCATGCAAGCGCTAACTCGAATATTCTTCGTATCTGTGATCCTCTATCATCTATTTTTCTCTGGTGAATAAGTATATTTTGTAAGTGAAAGCGAATTTATGGTTTCTTGTTTGTTTGTCTGTTTGTCTGGCCATGTATCGTCACATAATTTGATTTAAAATTTAAAGTTTATATTTGAACTGCCATTTTGTAAGCTGCAGTAGCTCGACTGAGTCTACAGTAAACTAGAATGAATACAATTCTCAATGATTGGAAAACAGAAAAGAACGTAATTTAGACATAAGTTGAATTTTAAAACAAATTTCAGCATTTTATTTTCACAAATCTGTTTTACTCAACTATATTTATATATTGCTTTCAACATTTTTGTTCTTTACGAAAATAAAGATTTCTGTCTTATTTTGCATTGTATCTTTATATATCGTCTCTGTGTACTTGCTACATGTACCTAAAAGAAAGAAACACATGTGTAGAGTTCTGCCGTTAAGTATAACCCGTATGACGCGTAAAGTAAATGGGTTATATATATTTATAGTATATGCTTGTATATTATATAGCAAGGTTGTAAGCTTCACAGTGGTTTTATTCCGCAGGCTAAATACGAGGTAAAAATATATTCCATTAGACAAAAAGACAAAACCTCGCCTGAAAACATATATCCATAATAGAGCGTAGGAATGCGAATGCAACTTACCATAGTTGTTGTTCGGATATTATTTCCTCTATGTGAATATAACTTTTAGTTCACATAATACGTTCGAGTTTGGCCGTGGTTTGTAGTAGGAAAGATAATCATTCGTATCACTGGTAGCAAGAGAATGCTTGGCTACACATAATTTTCTCTTCCCTTTTCCCCTGACGATTGCAGAAGGAAGGAAACGAAAAGAGAGACGTATAAAAAAGACACGTCATTGTTGGTCTTCCTATTTGTACCTACCAGTTCTGAGTTCCAGATAAAATTGTAGCAAATGTAGTGTAATGTTTGTTTACCATACACAACTTCCTGGTATGCTACTCATACTTCGGATGATTTTATTTCTTGTGTTGTTTGTTACTCTCTAACAAAAGAGTATCTATTAAGAAGACAAGCACATTTCTTTGTTAAGTAAATATACAGCAAAATGTGAAAAGAGAGTAAACACGACCACGTTTACAGTCGAATCATTCAATGACACTTCTACTTGTTGCGATGCGAGAGAACTAGCAAGAAAAAGTGCACTCTTTGTATCCATTCAGTCATGTTATGGTTATTTGGTACACTAAACTTAATAAAAGGCAGATGTCTTACAGAAATAAAAAATGAATCAGTAGGCTCCCTTGTGTAAACAACAACATCAACAACCAATCAAAAACATAATAATACGAACGACAAAACAATCTAATTTTCTTTCTCTGTTCCTACCAAAGTGTACTAGAAACATGTCTCAATAAGGACAACGATGACAGCTTGCTGCTAGTTGTACGTGATGTGTTAATTTATCATGCATGAATCTAATTTTCATGGAAAAATTATACAAGTGATAGTGATGCTTTGATGAGACTGCTTTGACTGTAGATTCACCGATTGCTCAAAATTCGATTTTGTTTTATATTTTATTTGAGAATAATGAATATTACTTAATAATGCAATCAGAAACAATAAAAAATAACGAGTGGCTTACGATGCCATTGTAATGAGATTTTTTTAACTTTTATTTTATTTTACATTCATACATTCGACATTGTATTTCAGAGTAAGGGTAATTTACATCCTACTTTTCCGTGTAATATAAATTTGGATTATTGTTAACACATATGTATGCTGTTTTTCATAGTTGTTTCCGTGCTTTTCATAGCCGCATGGATGTAGTCATAAAGGTGTGGTTTCAGTTAGCTTCCAGATAAGTCTTATCCACAATCCGTAAACCCGCCAACACCCCAGCAACAGGTTCACTTCTCTCATCAAACTCACTCTTGTAAACTCTGGCAGTAATAACCTCCTTTACCAGAACCATTATCATTACTATCTATTTTACAGTTCACAGACTATAAAATATGTACATATAGACAAATACAGAATAATATACTGATTCTATAGTCATATTAAAACACGTCCATTTTAAAACCAATATTGCGAACACGTACTGCATACACGACCAGATTACATGTTCGTTTATGACTGACGCTTGAGCATGGTTTCATGGAGGTAGACACATGTTCTGAGCGATAATTATCAGCCATAGAAAATTCCCGTATATACCACTTATCCGCCCACACACATACAGAAAGACAACAGAACAGAAACGTAGAAGGAGAGAAGTGAAAAGGAAGAGGGGCATTAAATACTTTAAGCAAGAGAAACATAAAATTCCAATGAAAATGTTCTTGAGCAACGATGACTAGACTTTTGGTATGATTGTAGTGCTGCTGCTTTTCCCATCATCATACTTCGATGATCATGTTGTGCGCAATAACGTAAGCCAACAAGCGTATACTATGCCCATTTACTTCACTAACTTTATTTGTTCGAAAGTTCCTTCTTGTTTCTACCAGCAAGCTACCAAAAACTTTATTAAGGAAATGGATAGTAAAAAGAAAAAACAGGCACCTGAATCTTCAATATTTATGTTTATTTACCCCCCGCATCGCAGAGAAGGTGATTGATCGAACCAGAATGAACTCACTATAAACTGAATATTTAGTGGTAGATAGTAGATTATCATAACATTCAAACGGAACAAACGTACATAGACAACTTTTTTGCTTGTAAAAACTGACATTCTACCATAACTCGAAATGTATACGGTGTGCATGTGAGCATTTGCACAAGCAAATCTTCGTTTTTTGTCTTTACTGAAAGCGTTTAAGAAAACTGTGTTACACTCCATTGCATACACTTTTGTCTTCAGTTGAGAATTCGATTTGCAAATACATATTTTGAGCAGATGACGTGTACTTGTTTTTACCACATTGTTCATGTTTATATCTTTAAATATTGCATTGAGTTTAAGGTATACAAAATACAAAGGTGTGGATATACACTCATGCATAAAAATATCGGCAAGTAAACAAAGAACAAGTAACTTTTCCCAGGCTCCTAAAATGAGTTGTGTAGCAGAATAAGTTGAACTACTTTGTGAGAGCACGCAAACATTTTCTGTTTCATTCATTTAATAAAACCCACTACCCACTTTACATGAAAGCTTTCACGTGAGTACCGTAAATCCACAAAGTTTTTTTTCTGGGAAAGCGAAGAAAAGTTACTATACTATATTGCTGGGGTTTGTAACTTCCAACTTCAGGCAGAGCAGCTCTGCCTTTTACGTACTGTAGGATGAGAGAAAGTATAGTAGCTACATTATAATGCGGACAAAAGTAGAGAGTCATCAACAGTTTAGTAATTTTATTCAGTTTTAATATTTGAGTTTCATCTCTGTCTCCCTCTCTGTTTCTCTCTTACGTAGTCAAGTTGGCTGTCATAAAATGTACAAGAAAAGTACGCATTGCACAATGAGTTTACTTGTCTACATTTTACTATATTAAGTTCTCATGGGTGTGTGGGATTAAAGAGAGAAAGTAAGAAATGTTTCAAACTCGTTTAATTTGAATGGTGAAAACATTTTTTATCAAGGAATTTTAGAGGTATGAGTCGTTTCAGTTTTTTTGTTCTGAAAAGAGAAAAAATTCGTTTTTTTCTCATCACTACCCACGCCACTCTAGAATACTTTCACATTTGTGGTGGGGAGTCCACATCCGGTATACCCAGTTAAAAAATAAATCAATGCTTCAGGTGAATAAAGTATTTTTCATTCATTGTTCAATTTAAGGCTAGGTGTAACGATAGAGCCTTCACAATGGAAAACTGGTTAGTGATGGTACTTTCAGGAAATCTGATAAGAGCCCTCTGGGGTTGTTTCTCTTTGGACAACTGTACTGCTAAAACCGAATCATGTACAGGTTTGGTTATTAAAACAAAAATGTTGGGCATGATGTATTCATTCAGAATTATTCAATAAAAAATTGAAAAGTTTACATACATTTCTTTTTAATTGATCGAAATTTAAATGACATATTATTCTCTTGTTTACAAAAGACATGGCGATGTTATTTCTGGAACGTAAATGTGAATAGAAAACTCGAATAGCAGAAAGTTTCACATTTTCCATTGAAGTCTAGAAGATATAATTTCATTGTTATCAAATTTTTTGGAAAAATAATGGGAGGATTACAGGCTTATTTTCTTTCATGGCTTCTACACCCACTACAACTAACGTTTGCTTTGTCTGCGTGAACTGTCCTTTGGAAAAGGCTATTTAGAAGACTCTTGTGAATGACTTTTTATTTTATTTTAGACGTGTTTTGGAGCATTGTGTGCGTGAGTGCATGCCTTTCCTGTGAGAATGGAAAGATTTGCCATTTCGAGAGATATTCCCTTTCTCAATGTAAAGAGAAGGCATCAAGAATCCAGCATTACAAGTGAAATGTATAAGTGCAACCACACAATGGAAATGGTTACGCATTCTGTTCCATCATCTCACCACAAAAGTGAACCACAAAATCATGAGATTTTCAGGACGCTGCGGAGCACAAGCACAACCATGTTGTTGTTGATGATGATGGAAAAGATGATTGAAGTTGCTTTCTGGTAGTTGGTTGTCTGGCTTTTTTGCTTTCATTATCATTTTTAGGCTTTTTATAAGACCACCACTGTTACACTCAGCAGCACACAGAGAAAAGTTGAGTTTTGAGCCGTGTACACATACACAACGAAATGCTGTTAGCCATCGTTTTTCTCATTCTTTTTGAGAACTTTGCGAGGTAGAATGGAAGACGTGGAAAAGGCAGTGTGGCAGAAGATAGAAAAAAGAAGAAAAAGTGAAAGAAGGTGAATAGGATTCTATTGCTTGCTGTTATTGTGAGAGCACTTATGATCATGTAGAGTAGTATATTACAAAAAGCTGTGTGTGGTGGCGGTAAACTTCGTGCTGGTATGGCATATATGTATATAGTTGCTGCTACTTTTTTTGGATTTATAAGTAAACCAGTAGAGATGATTGGGTTGGTGAAACGGTGAAAGTGTGCATGGTCACACAGAAGTGCCCCTCTTATGCCACTATAGCAGAGGAATGTACGTACAAGCGTATATATGTAAGTGTTGTAATAACATTTTGTGATGAAGGGAACCCGGAACCCCCTTTTAAGCGCATTGGAAGCCATAGGACGGAAGTGAAGTGAGCTTAGATATAAAATAACATCCATACCTACATACATTTATAAAAGAGAAAGGATGCATGACGGTCTTTATTACATTTTCACCGGAACGAAACGGCGGTAGAATTTCACTTTTCTCCGTCCAGATACAGATATTGCAAGCATTTATCACAGGAAGGAAAGTAATGAGAATGATGGAAGCTAAAGTGAATGAGTAAGTGGAGTTTCAAGGTTTCCATGCTGGTCGCATTATTATTATTTGACTGACTGACTGGTGATGCTACCACCATTACTACCTCAACGATGTTACATATTATGTCTTCCACAGTGTTGTAAAATATGCACCCTTTAGTTTTTCAAAAAGGTGGGAGTTTTCTCTCACTAAAAATGTCGGTAGAAATGCAATGGCAGACTTATTTAACTTCATAGGCTGGTCGGTTCTTTGGTATAATGATGAAAAAATTCTTGAATGAGATTTTCAAAAAAAAAATAAGTAGCCGAGTGTCAGGAGTAAAGTTTTATAACTTTGAGTACACTCTAGAAAAATATGTATAGCTTAATATAGCTGGGGAATTCCCTCAAATGTTATATAGCAAAGCTCATTTCACCACCACTACTTTGGCTTTGGTTGCTGATATGATTGTAAGTGAAATGTATTTACTCATTTACTGAAATACTTGCTACTATAAAAGGAATTCTTTTCTTGATCAATATCTGTGTTAGCCAGTTGTAGCACATTGTAAATTTCATATCCAATTTTCCGCGCATCGTTGTACAAAAACTCAGAACTCAACATTTCACTCACTTTTCAACCAAAGTAGTCAGTTTAATAGCTGTTAAAACAAATTGCGGTGATGGTTACTTGTGGTGTTGGTACGCCTTTCTCCTACTTGCTTCTTTATATACTTATGTAATACTTTATAGAATTTTCTGTAAAACGGAAGCCAGGATAGAAAACTCTGAGCTTACTGGGAGCGAGCATACGTACTACGTACACTGTTCTGTACCTATCGATTTTTTCCCGAGCTCTCCTTGCTCTTCCACAGGTTGAGACGACTTTTCATTATTAAGTGAATAGATACACATACATTTGAACAATGCCATATAAAATACCTCTAAGCATAAGTAATCATGATGCTTTCATTTTATTCACCACAGAAATGTTCACGAAGTGTCTTTGGGGTTTCTTTTAGTACATCTTTTACCTTTGTTAGTTTATGCCTTTCATCTTTGCATCCCTTTTCATCGTTCAATCAATTTGTAGTTAGTATATGTTAGCAGCAGATGCAAATCACAATGATTTGTTTCACCCAAAAACTACTTTAGGTAAGAAGGGAATGATGGGTAAAATAGGTTAGTTCTTTTACGATTGCACTAAATGTCAGCCAAAAACATTGTACCCAATTTTCAGAATCAACCCACCAAAATAACATCATCATTGATTTTGAAACAACCAATCAACTTGATGTACAGTATTTTCAAACTGCTTTCCAAAATTGAAGTCCATTCTGATGCCTAAAAATGTCCTACAAATAATATTATCGGACATTAAAAACCAATTCACAGTGATTATGCTAAAAAATTAAACGCGATGGCGAAAATTTAGCATCTTACTCCTGCAATTTTTACCTTTTTAAAGGAAGGTATTTTCTATTTAAATTTAATTGTATTCAATAAAGACTGTTTAATAGTGATATATAATAATTTTGCTGTTTGTATACATATTATGTGCTTTTTTAAACGTGTTTGCCTTATGAACATATTGTAAAAGTACTATTTTATGAGCATGAATATAACTTAAATGAAATACAGATTTTCTGGTCGCGGAAAATAACAGAACTTAGGGATAGATACACTTATATTGTTCTTCAAACAAAGTTAAGGTAAAGTAAAGCTAGCTAGACTACTGCTATATATTTAGAGGGAATTCAATAAAAAGAGCAGTAAAGTACACGGTATATGTCAAAAGCTATGCAAGCAGAG
>JAQFXM010008512.1:0-10571 GCA_034693345.1 Entomobrya multifasciata | reverse complement strand
GTAAAGAGCATATCATGTTTTGTGGTTTTTTTCTAAAACCAGTCATCTCATCTACAACATTCCATAAATTTACGCTATTCTTTTCATTTTCGGCCTTCTTTCTATAATATGATTTTTGTTTTTTAGTAACTGCGTAATTTACCAAGTTCTTATAATGCCTATATTTATCATAATCCTCTTTAAGCTTCGTTTTCTGCGCAAATTTATGTGCTTTGTCCCTGATTTTCAACATGTTTACAATTTCCATATCCATCCACGGCGATGGTTTACCTTTTACCAAACGTTTCTTTAACGGAGCGTATTTGTCAAGTATATTCATTATTTGTTCATTAAAATTATGCATTTGATTAGCTGCACCACTAAACCAACTGCTATTATCCCCATTTTGATTACTTTCAATTTTTGAAATTTACTTTTCAAAATTACTCCAATCGAGATTTTTAAAAGATCTACGATAGATTAGTTTTGGTGGAAATTTTGTCTTAGAACTACGTATTACTGTATAGCAAAGATTATGATCACTACCTGCGAATGGAAAGCAATCGGAGTCCCGTACTTTCTCTTTGTTGTGTACATATATGTGATCCAGTAATGCGTCTAGTCTAGTAGGTTTATTTATAATTTGGTACCAACCCATGTCTCGATACAAATTTTTATATTTATGTATGTTATCATCAAATATTACATTGTTTAATAAGTTAATATTGAAGTCTCCCATCATTATTTTTTCGAACTCAAAGCATGAAGGCTTCCTACTAATGTCATAAAAACAATTTATTAACTCTTTTGTGCTATGGTTTGGGTGCTTATACACTGTTATTATTAAAATTGGCTTGGTGAATTCTTTCCACATTTTCACAATTAAAATTTCAGAGTTTAATGGTAACGTTATTTTTAGGTCAAGAATCTCATATTTGTGCCTTTCATGAATGTATGTTACAATCCCACCACCTTGATTTTCATTTCTGCCTTGTCGTATCATACTATACCCTGTAACCATAAATTGTGAATCTCTATCTCTGTCTCCATCTGGCTTCAATTCAGTTAAACTTAGTACACTACATTTGTTTAAATTTAAAAGGGCTTTTACTTCTTCATACTTATTTCTGATACTATTAATATTAATATGTGCTACTATCAAACCTTTATCCCAAGATTTAGGAATGTTGAGTGTATATTCCGGCTTTTCATCACTATTGGCTGTGTTGACTGCGTCGTTTAACGATGAGTTGATGCAAGGTAAAATTCCATAGTATGGATTCTGCTTACTTGCACATTCATTGCAACTCCAAGTATTGAAATCCTGATCTTTTGCTACCGTTACACGTCTTGCTTTAGCTGTGTGAAAAACATAATTACAATGAGTGCATCGAATTTGCTTGTGTCTTTTTGTGAGAAAATCTCCACACTCTGCACATCTTGTCTCCATCCTCTCCTATGTCCAATATCCGTCCGATTTTTAGTAATATGTAATGCATATGGAACGGACTTACAAGGCATAGCGTGCTAACCGCACGCCAGTTTTAAGACATACCATATTATAACTGATATGCCAGCAGTGGACCCTCTTGGATATGCCATGGTTGGGTTGTCCGATTTGAATTTGCATATTATTCAAATAATGGTCGTCTTGCAAGTATTTTTTCAGCTTCCAGCACTAATTGATTGCTACGAATCCACTGAAAAACGTCACTGTCCACTACATTTTTACAATTTTAATTGCTTCACAAAAATCGTGATTTTCTATTCTTTATAATGATGTAAAAATTACACCCAAGTACAAACTTTTAAATTAATTTTCAGCAATTTTAGTGGACAAGCAGCATTTGAGCTTCTGCTCAAAGACAATTGTTAACTCTACTCTTACATCTTACATGCTATACTAGTCATATAAAATTGAATGTTTTATGTATACCATTTTTTTAAATTTTCAGGCATCATATTTCATTTCGACCAGGATTCTGAATTGACTTGAAGGAGCAATGAAGAAAACATTTTTGAATTCGTTCAGCAATCTTTTTTCTTTTCTATATATGATGCGCTCCGAAAAAAGTATTACTTTGGATCAAATTAATTTATGGTTTTTGATCTCAAGTAATTGTCAGTGTTAGTAGTATTTATTTCAATAATTTTTCATTCGTATACAATCAACAGTCATTACTACTCGTAAATATTCATTTTAGAATAAGTCGTAACTTGTCAAAATTATAATAAGTAAAAAACATTTAATTGTGACAAATAATTGTTTTAAATATTTTATTGTGTTTGAATGTATTTTCTACTCCAATCCAGTTTCGTTTTATGAACATGAGTTGAATTTACAATGTAGTTAACCATGTCATATCATATCATGACATTTAAAGTTTGGTTTTCTACAGTGCACTGTGCAAAGTAACAAAAATGAGTTGTCATGTGTGATGCATATTTTTAATACATATTATGCATTCATTTACATATATTTTTGGTAAGTATGAAATTTTTTACTGTTTTGAAAAAAGTGCTCTGGTGGCAACCTGATCTCATGATTTCGATTTCAATTTGGATACCCTTGGTTAACTCGTTAAGAGGACGTGTTATCTCTGAGAAGTCTTTTCCAAATCTACGGTAAAATCAGCATAAACCCAAGAACGACTTGAACATTTTTGCTGTATAAGGGATAGGCATATTTTTTATTGCCTGTATGTTAATAGGGTTGGGTTTTATCCCTACCTTGCTTACCACATATCCCGACATAAATACTTCGTGAAAGGCAACCATGCAGTTTGTAGCCCTTATAGTTAAATTGACTGCCCGAAGTTTATTAAATACATATTGTATTAATGTGAGATGTTCGGTAAATTTTTTGGAATGCAAAATAAGATATGAATATAACGGCCTTTGTATAAAATATCATCAAAAAGAAATTTCATTTATCTTGCAAATACTACTGGTGAAATTTTAAATCCAAAAGGTAAACGAATTTATTCAAAATGATGTCTTAGGTATAATTCTAATTCTAATTGATGAAAGCCTGAGGCAATGCCTGCTACAGTAAAGTATTGACAATCTTTGAGAATTTGAAATATATCTTCTATAGAGGGGAGACGGAATTTATCGTCTGTTACTATTTTGTTTAAAGCCACATAGCTAACACATAAACAAGGACGAGTTGGGTCATCCTTTCTTTTTACGAGTAGGACAGGGGCAGACCAACTTGAGTTGGAACGACGTATAATACCCATTTTTAACAACTTTTTTACTTCAGCATCAATTGCCATACCCTCCTGCATTGAATATTTGAAAGTTTAAACTTGAAAAGGACGGTCATGTTCAGTATGTGTGTTTTCTTACCTAGCCGATAGGGACCAGTGTAGACCCCTAGATTGGTAAAAGTAAAGCTAAAGACATCACCATACGTTTTAGTAAATTTAGTAATTGTTGCCTTTCTGTTGCACGCAAAAGGGGCTTAATTATTAGGGAGCTTAGCTCATCATCAGTACGAAGTCGAGGTGGACGTGATACAATTAAATTTTCGTTTTTCTTTTGTACTTTTACTTTGTCCTGAAATGCATCAATTTCTTCGGCATTAAAAAGATGTCGTATACATGTACCTGCTTTGTAATTCTGTGCCGACTCTCGGATATTTAATATGGGCACATGTTGTATTTCATTACCAATTGATGGCTTTGGCGAAAGAACAACGTAGCAACCTTTTAATAGTAGTAATTTTTTGAAAACTTAATGTTAAATGTACATAACAACGATGAACTATGTTGTTATTTCGCGAAAGGCTTCAAGTACTTGGTATTGAGATGGAGCAGAATGAGGTGATGGAAACGGAAAAAGAGGATCACAGAGGCCGAAAATCAGTAGCAAATAGTATTTAAAAGTGAATATAAACTGTGTTATGAATTTATTATTATAAATATTTTTTGAACTAATTTTAGTAAATTTCACAAATTTATATCTTAAACACTACTTGCATGCATTAGTTCTTAAAGCGTACAATTGAAAACAAAGTAATGTAAAACGTTCTCTGTAGAAAAAGAACGTGTACGAAAATCAACGCACGCTGCTATCTATAGAGGAAACTCAAGATGCCCCATATAACAGCGCGTGTCTCTATTTTCAACTAGTTTCTCAGTGAAAAGATTTTCAGCTTGTCAACCAAAAATGTAAAACAAGTTAAGTGAACTCACCGAAAAGTAAAATTTCTCTTCATTAAAGGAAAACGCCACCTTCTACACAAAATATTTAAACTACTCAATTAAGTTAATTGTGTAAAGTGAGGAACCATAACAGGTATTAATTTTGTACTATTCAAGTAATTTACTTCTAGAAAACCACCAAAACAAAAATAATATGTTGCTGGCATCGTCGGCATTTTATTTTTAGCTTTTATAATTAAGTTTAACTAACAATTAACTTATTTTGTGTATTTATTTCAGCCATGGACACTCCGAGATCAATATATATCGATTTCAATATCAACCCTGACAACAAATCAGCTGTTGATGAAGCTTCAAAAAATTGTGAAAATGAAGAAAGGGGTACTCGTTACTGGAATGATTATCATCAATTACTAACTCTTCTGCCTAAAGAGGTAAATAACTTACAAACAATAACAATTAAATTAATTATCTTTTTTCCACAACTTAATTATTTTTTTTAGGTTTGGCATCACATCGTCACCTTCCTCGACAACCAAGACATTATCAACCTAACCAACTCTTCACTATTCTTCCGCGACCTATTTCTCAAAAAACGAATATTTCACCTCTTCTCCCCCGTTCTGGATATCCTAATTCCAAAACTCAAATCCTACATGGATGCCACCTCCGACAACTACCACGAAGACGTACGTGGCGTCCTTCTCGAATGTCGCCACACCTGCAAATCTTGGAAACGTACAATAGACCAAAAAGCTTGTATCCTAAAACCGGAAGAATCCAAATCCAAAAATTTGCTACGCTACATCCTCTCTAAAAATTATACATTTAAGGACTCCAAAGAAATTGATCACTTTCTTGACTACTTTCAAACTTCACATCCGCCATCTGTAAATCCCTCCCCCGCAAAATATGTCGATATACATATACCACTAATGGAAGAGGATTACCCTCAATTGCTCCTAAATATTTCAAAACTTTTGAAAATATATGGCGGGAATATTTGGACATTTGAAATAAGCATCATGTTCGGTCATCTTCAGAATCGACGTGAATTCCATCAGAAATTTGTCGAATGGCTGGATTTTATGCCAAATTTACTCATTTATTCCGTTTCAAGCTGGTAATGTGGAACAAGTGGAGTTTGAAATTTTGCCGGGGAATTTGAATAATTTGAAAATATTGTCAGTGGAAACATTTATCCCGCCGTTGAAAAACGAGAGGATTCCGGTGAAATGGAGTTGGATGGATCGTCATAATTTTAGCAAATTTGTAAATCAAAGTGATAATCTAAATTTTCTGGAGATAACAATTTTTAACAAGTTGGATGCAAAAATTTTGGAAAGGGTTAAGTCACCATTAAAAACGTTAGTTGTACAATATTTTTGTAAGGAGGATGAATTAAATTTGAGTGAGGTTTTTAACATGTTGTCTGATAAATTTGCGGATAGTTTAGAAAATTTGAGGGTAACATTTCGTGTGAATAATAATCCATCTGCGCATATGAAGTTTACTAGGGATTGTTTTAATGGCAGGTTAAATTTACCGAGGATGAGGAAATTTGAGATAAATGTTTTGAGAATTTATTTTTTGGACTTTTTGTTGGGGATGAAGGATAGTTTGGAAGAGTTGATAATTAATTGTTGTGTTGTTAGAACTTATGATGGTGATTTTTCTGAGGTGGAGAGAGCAGAAATTGGATTAATGGAGAGTAATCAAATTGTCGAGTTTTTGGGCTACCAAGATAAAATTTTGGAATCAAATATTTGGAATGTGTTTCCTAAATTGAAGACTATAACATTGGGTGGGTCTGATTATCGTAGGGAATTTAGGAGAGAAGATTGGAAGAAAGTTCAGTCAAGAGACTAGTTAAAAGTGAATTATTAGTAAAAAAAATTGTCATAAATGATTTAGCCTTGTACAAGCTAATTATATTTTCTAGAAGTACTTTGGTAAATTTGTTGCTGATGATAATATAAAAGTGGTTTTATTATTGGATGAGAAAATTAATTATGTAATTATATTTGTATTGATAAAATTTATGAATTTTTTTTTGTAGAATTTAGTCTCAATAAAAATATGCAAGAGAAAATGTGTATGCATACTAATGACAGTATGCAACTTGTAAAAAATAATTGATAATAAAATGAAGAAAATTGAAATTGATAATAATTCCTAAAATAATTAAAATCACAAAAAAAATCCGTGAGTAAAAATCAACAAGTGTTTATTTTACAAAGACAAAAGGGGAAAGTAAAGTATCAAGATTCAAGATTGCCTTTATTAAGGCAAATGCATTCACTCTCCTGGACATAGAGCGTGTATCACAATACCTCGGAGTACAGCGCGAGCTTTTTTCATTCAACTTTTACTCAGTCAGCTAAACATTACACTGCTGTGCTTGTGCTGCTGACTGCTGACATCAGCCCATGGAACACATGAAGTAAACAACAAGCGCATCCTCAAAGTAAATTGTTGTTAAAAATCTAGCTTTTTAGTTAATTAGCAAGAGTGGAAACACCACAGGTATGTATTAATTATTTTTCCACTCAATGCAAAAAAAAAATCTTGTGCACAATTTTTACAATTAGTTCTGTGTTTTTAACGTGCCGGTATCTTAACACATCATTGGTTCACAATCAAAACTAATTAACACAATTCACTTATTTTTGATAACTATTTCAGATTCAAATTGCTTCCAGTGATATGATGGAGAATCCGACTGATGACAACATGAACACAGATGACAATCCAAGCATTCAAGTACCACTAATTCCGGGACCTTCAAATGGAGATGCTCGTTATTGGAGAGAATCTCATCATCTTCTTACTTTATTCCCATCAGTGGTAAATAAGTAGACATAAGAAAATGTATACAAATTTAATAAGCTGCCACATATTTTCTAAAATTCAACCTTTTTTCTCAATTATATTTTTTGCAGGTTTGGGACCACATCTGTAGTTTCCTGGATCACCAAGACTTTCTCAACTTGATCAACTCATCATTAGTCCTCCGAGAGCTTTTCCTTCAAAAACGAGTTGTGGTTCTATACAAGCCTGTTCTCGAACTACTGCTACCTCGGCTCCAAAAGGAATCGAAATCTGTTTCCACATGGCGTCATCAAGATCGTACAGTTGATTTATTTCTAATGAATTCTCGTGCTGTCTGCAAAACATGGAAACGGACCATCGACGAAAAAGCTTGCATCTATATTCCTGATGACAAAACTGGGGAAAATAATTACGTCCATCATTTACTCGTTGGAAAAAACAAATTTCTGGATTGTGAAAAATTTCTTGGCCATTTCATGGCCACTCATTCTTCATCAGTGAATCCTTTTATTGGAAAACACATTTGTTTGAGGGTAGAACTTGGGACACCCGAATATCCACAACTTAACAACCAAATTTCCATTCTCTTGGAAAAATATGGTGATCATCTTTTGACTTGTGACATTCGTTTCAATTATGGCAACCTGAATCCCCCTGAGATCCACCGAAAATTTGTGGAATGGCTTGAATATATGCCAAATTTACAGAATTTGAAGATTTCTGCAATATTTGCACATGGAGTAGATATACCTATGTGTCGTCTGGAAATTGAAGCACCGAAGCTGAAGGATTTAAAAACGTTGGGCATCAATACAGTTATGTTCGGTTTATTGAATGAGGATCCTCCAGAATGGTGTTGGTTGGACCGATTTCACTTGAATAAATTCGTTACGGGAAATGATAACCTGGAATATTTGTATTTAACTTTAAATGATATCGAAATCTTGAAAAAATTTAAGTCACCTTTGAAAAATTTAAAAGTGGAATGTCAATTTAGAGAGGGCGAGTCCAGAGTGGCTGACGTGTTTAGCCAGTTATCTTTAAAGTTTTCAGGGACTTTAGAAAATTTGACTGCTATATTTCGTGTGAGTGGTCGAGAATCAGATATACAAGTTATAAGGGATTCTTGTAATGGGAGATTACATTTGTCTAAAGTTAGGAAATTTGAGATAAATGTTGAGAATGCGATAAGCTTGGATTTTCTTTTGGAGATGAAGGATAACTTGGAAGAGTTGGTGGTTTGTGGTGAGGAAGCACAGAACATTGTATACAGTGATTTTGATGAGACTGAACAAGAGGAAATTAGATTATTGGAGAGTAGTCAAATTGTTGAGTTTTTGGGGTATCGAAATAAAATGATGGAGTCGAATATTTGGGGCTTATTTCCAAAGCTTGATAGGATTGTGTTGAAGGGGGCTGGAACGAATCTGGAATATAAAAGGGGAGGTGGTATGAATGTGCTACAGCTGTGGTAGTAGATTTATGTTAGTGGATTGTTAATGTAATTTATAAACTTGTTATAACTATTTGAAATTAAATTTATTATTATTACATGTTTTGTAATGTAAATCCTAAAGTAATTAGAATAAATAAACTTGTATTCTTCAAAATGAAGAGGATGCTAATTTTTGTCGTGTTCATCTTAGACTTATTATTTAACCAGAGTTACTTTAATTGTATATAATTAATGCAAAACGACAAATTTACTTTCGTTCTAATAAAAGTGTACACCTGAATATCAATTTAAAGCTCTTGTGACAAACATTTAGAATCACTGACTGCCTGAATTCTAATCACGTTGACATTATTGGGTCAGATATTGGGACATCAGTTTGCAGTATAAAAAGACAAGACTTGTGACATATCATTAGACAGCACGATTTTTTTGTGTGTATGCATGTTTTCCTTATAAAATGTTTTGGACACATTTAAATATTTTAAAAAATCCTGTTTAAATATATTTTATGCATCATTAAAGCTGTGTACAATTATAACAGAAAAAATATAGTGGTAAATGTTTTTTAGAAGACTGATCTGATACTTTTATTGCCACGACTCAAAAAGAAATCGAATTCACTTTCTACATGGCGTGATGAAGTTCAGTATTTTTTCCCTTGTGAGCTGTCACTCGGTGAAACAAATTATGGAAATTAACAATTGACAAAACTGGTTACATCTGGATTTCTGCAGATAAATCCGGCGAAAATAATTACGTTCACCATGCTCTCGTTGTAAGCAAGTTGATGGAAAATATTTGGACTTGTGACACTCGTTTCAATTCTGCGAATATGAATGTTTACCATAAATTTGTAAAATGGCTTGAATAAATGTCAAATGTACACAATTTATGTACGTATTTGTTTACGAAAGAAGGTAATGCATTTGTAATTAATTTAGTCAACTTTGACAGTTCAAGTTAGTAAAAACGAGAACCTATTTAATATGGAGGCTGTGTAACGTTATTAAGCTTGAAAACATGTTTAATCGGTTTCTAAGATCATAATTTTAATAGCAAGTAGGGCTAAATGCATTACTAATGCAATGTTCTTTTTTTTCATTTTTGAACTGTTTCACCAATAAAACTATACACATGCAAATTTCATAACTTACTTAATTTTTCAATAAAAAAACTTTCATTTGTTTAACAGTTCTGTTCTTTACGATTTAGGTTAGAATATTTTATTACAGACAAGCTGTGAAACGTTATTCAGTACCATGTGCTTATATGCAAGCCAATTAATCTTGAAAATTTAGTCTTGGGAATCATTTAAAAAAAACTTAAATCATTTAAACCGATTTTGATTGATAATAATTTGGTAACAAGCGTATGTTATTAGGTGGAATTTCCAACAAACCCATCTATGCATGCATATCACTTGGCATAGAGTGTACTCTCAAGACAGCTGACTAGAAGCGCATAATTTTTTGGTCAAAAACAATCAAAACAATAAGCTTTCATTTTATTTCCTAAAAAACAAGGACATTATTGCATTCCACAAACAAAACATACAGCAATACATTTTCATCCTGGATAACAAATTTTGTTTACCATCGATTTTAGTTATTATAACCAGAAATAGATTTCCGACGTGTTAACGTGAATTTGTAACATTATTTTGTTCCTCAACAAACCTAACGAGTACTATTAAAGTAAACACACACTTGATTATCATTTATTTGTGTAAAGGTACATTTAAAGTGCCCTAAAATTGAGCTTAATATTATCTATTAAATCTATCTACACTGTCAAGACAGTACTGTACTTATTTAATTACTAAACAAAACGTAACCGTTATTTTGAACATTTTAGAAATGGCGAATTCAAAAATTGTCAGTGATGAAAACAACCCAAACCAACAAAGTTCTTCGAATTTCGAACAATCTTTTAGATCTGATGGTGAAGATGCTCGTTACATTCAACATACTCAGCATTTCCTTGCCATTTTTCCCAAAGTGGTAAGCAGCTAATTGTGTGCAAGTTTGCTGATTGTAATCAATAACAACGGGAATACGCATTCTAATTCTAAATATTATTTTGAAGGTTTGGGATCACATCTGTAGTTTCTTGGATAGTACCACATTTCAAAACAT
>JAQFXM010008511.1:0-10573 GCA_034693345.1 Entomobrya multifasciata | reverse complement strand
TGGAAATACTGTATGTTTATTATGTGTTATAGAGTTGAACTCCAATAGTTGAGTACTTCATATTTTATATCCGTGTATAAATAATTTGTCTGCTTCCGTGTGACAGAATTTACATATGCGGAAATTAATTAATATAAAAACCGTGTCTAGAAATACCAAATACTAAGGCACTTGTGCTGCGTGCTAGATTCTGGGTATAACATGATGGGTATGTATATTGTGCAACAATAAAGTCGTGATTAAACTTTTCTTTGTTTGAAGGTATATGAGTTGGGTATTTGTAGATAACATAAAAATACTCCTAACGAGGCAAATTTAGATTTAATAAAATATGCAGAGATAACCAAAAAACATTAACAAAAAAAATATTGGGAACAAGGTTCGATTTTTTATTTTCGATTACGAACACCGTTTTACATAGACAATAATAATAAAAATGTAAATCTATTGATAATGGCTATCCACCATATAAATAAGCAATGAAACTTGAAAACAATCCAATGAGAAATACTGATTTCTTAACTTAAGTCATAAGTCCATACTAACATAAAATATATTAAAATCTTCCCATTAATACAAAACGGAATAAAGTTAAAGTAAACATCTAAGACCGGAAGCAATAATAGGGTATACCGTAGTTGAAGAAATTGGGTCAAAAGTTCAGACATTTTCATGAACCGAAAAGAGGTAAATAAAAAACAAATTTTTGAGATTTCGAGTGTAATCTTATTCGCATCGCCAGACACATCCTTATTTAAATAAACATAACCATACATAAGACCATTGAATTTTACACGTGAATGTTCCTTGCTAATTCAAGCTTATTTAACTTGTTTACTTCTAATACCTTTAAACTTAAATTTTAGCTTGAAAATACGATTAAATCAGTAATATTTTTCGTAACTGGGTCACATTTGGGGAAAATAGTTTGACTGGAAAAACAAGCAATAAAATAGGTACGATGTACAAAAGATAAATAACAGAAATGTTTTTATGTTTTCGTCTATTCAAATTTTTATTTACTATTAGTACTCTTTCAAAGCACTCGTGTAGTCTACAGAATTAAAACAGGTGTAAATGCTATCATGAGGTAAAGGTTAAACAGAAAGTCAGAAATTTGTGGACTCAAAGATGTATACAAAAATTTTATATTAAAACAAAAAGGCTTGCCCTTCTATAATATATCTTTATATTTAAAAAAAACATTACGGAAATTTAAAAAGGAGTAAAACTGTTATCAAAATACACTTAACTCGTAAATATGGAGTTGCTAAAGTATCTTGACACATCGTTTCTTCTTTATGTAACCACAAAATGGGTATGTCATATTAAATGTTCCCCAGTAAAATTAGATTCAAGTACTTCAAAATCCGATCTGAAAAACATGAAGTTTTCCACTCATGAAAACAAAGGACTTCGAAAGTTTCATGTCAGAAGCTGGCTTAATTGTGTCGCGGCTGCCATTCAACTTTCCCAACTACTATATCTTTCTTATAATATGTTTGTTACTGCGAAGCAGAGTCATCCACCGCAAGATATGATACTTGGATGGTTCAATTGCCTGGGTATTATAGGAGCCACCAGTATGACTCACGTTTGCCGAAATAAAGGGCCAGAATTAAAAATGTATCTTAATAACTTGTTAAAGTTTAGAAACAGATGTCGTCCAAAGACAAAAGTGGTTTCAGAGGGAAAGCTTTTAGGCAGTTCGATGTTCCAATTGTTACACTTACTTTTTGTCCCAATGATACTAATCAGTTCAGTGGTGTTTCCACCGCTTTTAGTTCTAGGTATTCACTACACGAATCCGTGTAAGCCATCTCTTATTGGTTACTTTGTTCTACCAGAATGTAGAAATACTCTTAGCATTCACAGTTCAAGCATAGTGTTTCTCGCAAACCTGATAATAAAAACTTTGGTACTCGTATGGAACATATGGGCTTGGATATTTGGATTTCAAGGATGTATATTTTTGATCATATCTGTTTCAACAATAGGTACAATGATAAATACAGAAAGCTTGAATTTATTATTGGAACGACTCAAGTGCAGTCAAGATATTTACAGAGGTGCTTTGCAATACAAAGAAATCTACATTTTAAACATTTTATGTAATTCAGTGCAGCAACGATTTTTCGGTATCACCATAGCAACAACAGTTGTAGGTATGGCTATGGTTCTCAATTTTATTGTTGGGTTTATTAACCAAACATATGAAAATAGCTATGCTTTAATGGTGATTAGTTTTGGTTTAATTGCAGTAGACTGTGTAATAGCTTTACTTGTAATATTAGGAGGAATGGTAGACTTATATGTGAAATCCAAACATAAGCTGAAAGAGTGTACACAACTGGCAGATGCATACGAGCCATATGAGTGTAGAAAGTGGGCCAAGAAATATTGGAAATCTTGTAATGCTCTAAAGGTTAAATTTGGCGAAAACAACTTTCTTGAAGAATTGACACCTTTAAAATGCCTCGATTTGGCATTCAACTTAACAGTTCAGTTTCTGTTGCTATCAAGAAATAAGTAATAAATACGTTTACAATTTCAATGTTATACACATGATATAGAATTCAAGTTTATAATATAAATAAATATTTTTGTTGAAACAATTAAAACAGAATCAAGCATGTAAACAGAACAGTTGGTATAATAGAGAATGTAATACAAAAAAAAATCAACTAAAATGAACCTCAAACTTTACTTGCATCCTTTCACATCGTACATCATTTATATTTAACTAACTTATGATCTGTTGAAAACAGTTCTTGTACTGGTAAGAATTTCTAACAAAAGAAGGCATTTGTCCGTTTAATATCCCACTCAGCAATTATATCACGTTATCAAATTTCATTTTTAATGTGGTTTAATAAATAACGTTTATGCACTACATGCGCATTTCCGATGATTTGTTTTGCAGTATCTCCGTACATAGTTTTTTACAGCTGACAGTTTAAACATCCAATAAATAAAGTCCCAATCGTCTGGTTGTTTAAGTTTACAATATTTATTTTAAATTCATGAAACAAAAAATGTGAACTTGTGTAAGAAGTTGCCCTGTTTTAATTTTTGATGTCCAAATTACAAAATAATTTCTACATTAAAGCTTGATAGGGAATTTCAATTACAATAACACACGTAGCTATTGAATATCCTACAATTAAAAATACAAAAACAGTAAAAACATTTTTATTAAGACTTACACTTATATGTGAATCCTTTACCCTTAAATTTCTGTCGATTAATTTTCTCTGGAACTCACTTTGAATCCAATGTAGCTGGTCAGGTTTTCGCTGGTAAAACATTCTTAAAGACCACATTCTAAGCCACTGACTTATTATGCCAGTTTCTGAAATAAACGTTGTGCGTTCTGCAATTCTTGGATCCACATTGTTGACAATTTTTAAACCTCGCCAAACCCCAGCATATGATTCAGTGCCTACATAGACATCGTTCCGCTGAAAATTTTCAAGGCTTCTTAACTGAGCGGCATGTATAAAAGCCAAACCTTCTGGCTCAAACAAAGCAATGCCATTATCTTCATTGCATAACTTAATAGTTTCGAAATCCACACTTGCGTCAATTTTTACCACGTTTTCTAGCAATAAATGCTTTAATCTTGTACTTATCATAGGAGGACTGATTTCATTTAAATCATACTCCAGGTTTGCCAAATATCCTACTGGTTCGTAAAGTGTAAAATTATTTTCAATTAACTCTTCTAATTTTTCATATGGCACTGGCATCAATGGCAAAGTTAAGGATGTAATGTTATCACCTTTATATGCATTACTTAGAAATATTCCAGCCATGATTAAACTTCCATTTGCAAATATGTGAGGAATTCTATTTCTTAAACGAGTGCAACTAGACTGGCCTTGCTCAACAAGTATCGCGTAGCTACTTAGTAGAAAATTAAGTGGATTTCCTACTAAAGTAATTAAAAGCATAGCAAGTAAATTGAAAATAATTATGGACAGCCAAGTCCACTTATCAAAAGCACTTTGAAATGACCAAAAAGATGATACGTTTTTCATTCTTCGCTTACCTCCACAGCAAACAAATCTATCAGGATGTAATTCTTCAGCAATCAGAAAATCGGTTTTAGAACCATGTGTATAAACTAAAGCCGGAAACATTTCTCTATTATCCCATAGATATGCTGGGCATGGTCGGGGCTCTTCTAGCCATGGTTTTGTATACGAATGATTACCAATTATAATATTGGTTAGTGCTTGATTTAAATAGTTTAATGCATTCTCAAAGTCTTCGGGGTATATTTGATTTATTTTAAAAGTTAAATGGAGTTTAGTTAAATCATCAAATTTTCGTGTAGGTATTTGGAACCATGGAGTTTCAAAACTTGGATGAAATATTCTCCATAGCGATGTGGATTGTTTTAATCCAGTTAGGCGTTTATCTAAATTTATTTTGGAGAGAGAAGTTAAGTTTAGTGGTTTAGGTGAATATAGGTCGCACCAATTGCAATATTTACACAAATACCAGCTTTCACCATGTATTTCTGTAAAAACTTGAGCAACTTTGGAATATCTGTTATTAAAATTGGTAAATCTGCTTTGCAGCACAAGCAATTCTGGAGAAATGCGAGATTTGTGATATGGTAAAATTGCATCGTCATTGCTTAGAAATGAATATAGATTTTTCCAGGGTGCTATGTACACTTCTACCAAACTATCAAGATATTCAGGTGGCGGAACTACAAGAATGCTATAAGTTTGAAATGATTTCTTTTGAAAATAAAAAGACGTTCTTCGGTCGAACGATCGCTGAGTAAATCCAAAATTTATGAAACTTTTTGGAATTGCCAGCATGTTCACTCCGGTCTCTTTGCTTCTGAATACTAATTTACTGTTTGCTGTCGTCAAAAATGGGTATAAAAGTAAGGATACAGTACAAAACCAGTTTTTATTTCTCGTTGCAAAATCACGCTGGACAAATATGATTTGACTGGTTGTATTGTTTTGCTTCAAATGATTTTTTTTTTTCAAAAAAATTGGTGTATCATCGTCACTGCGATTTATTACTTTATATCTTGAAAGAAAGAATGGAACTTGAAAAGGTAAAATGGAAAACTTAATATTGATGCCCTGATAGTTAACTAGATTTATAATACAGTTTGAAAAAGTGTTAAGAACGAGTCCAACATTACGAATTTCGGAAACTTTCAATAATACTGAAGGATTGCACTCATTTACAAAATAAACATATAAGAATAAACCTATCTTGAAGATTTGTACGATCATTTTTAAATTTATCAAGAGCGTGTTTTTTTTGCTTCGTAGTGTCTTTAGTAAGCGCTATGCTGTAAAATATGGTTTCATTACGTTTGATGTTTAACCAAAGCCGAAGGTTCATATTTATAATTTTGCTTCTAGAAATAATTGCTACAAGTAGAACTTTAAAAGCGAAGTACACAAACACGTGGCAACAAGTTCATGACAATTACAATTAAAATGATGTCTAAGAGTCGTTTGTCACTCTTCCTTGTCTTAATTAGGTACTCAGTTATTCAGATTTCTAAAACAAATGCTTGTGTGATTACTTTATGTGCTATTCAACTATGATGACACGCAGAGTTATATTAGTACTTTTAAATGTCTGTTGGCAATACACTTTAGGAATAATAGGCAGTACACTTGAAATGTTTTGACACAAAATATTCTCTTTGATGTATACATACTTGTTACATAGAAACACTCACTGCCATTCATAAATATGCTAAAACTACTTTAAATTATAGACACACATTAAACACATAAAACCACATTTTGAGTTTACTATTAATACAATAAGTCAGTACAACGCTGATTGTCCATATATGCCAAAAAAGTAGCTGACAAAAGTTATTCAACAGTAAACCAAAAAACACAAGTTGGCCATTAGAGTTACGTACCTACATCACACATAAGTAACATTCGATTTTGTTTGTCACATAGTCTTACGATTATTAGTGTTTGTGAGCCAACCAATCAACGACGAATAACCTAATGATTCCACAATTGAGGTATAAAGATATGGAGACGACAAGTGTATGAGGATTTGAAAGAAGGGTATGACTCCGATATAATAGAATATTGGTTACGTTTCTTCAAAAGCTAAGAACACAGTACAAATTTGCCAAAGATACGCATAATTTTCAAGAAAACAAAGTTAACAATGTTATTACGACGTAGAATGTCGGTCTGTTAAATGATAAACGGTATCCATTCCGTAGCTTCTCTGTTCTGTTGACCCAACAATCCTACTTATTTGTTCAACAAGTTTCAAATGCAGTTATTTACTTGGTATAACTATACTATATTCTACAACAACAAGTAGTCAGATTCAAAGATCGGAAAACTTCAGCATAAAACGATGCCATAGGTTTAGAAATAAATTAATGCATATAAATAACCATATGCATAGAAAAATGTGCTTTAAGAACCTTATTTGCATTTGTTTATTCGCACCTAAAATGTTCTTGTCATTTAAATAACATTGGGAAATTGGGAATGGGATTACTGTGTGTAAAAGTCTGAAGAACATATTTATGAAAGTTTTAAGCTGATTAAAAAAACCTTTTCCTTTATCACATTAAAACTTTCGAATATTTTCACAAAGCTTAGGCTTCCACCCAGTTGCAATTAAACTACTATGATTGAAAGAAGTTCAACTATTGAAAACGCTTATAGGTTCAATCATATAGGGCTAGTAATTTAACGACCAGGGCGTGTTAAAAATTTTAAATTAAGAACTCACGAGTTGTCTTCAGAGTGCATATTTTCACCTCAGTGCTTTTAATTGATGCATACAACTTTTTCAAAGAAGGGTTTTTTCGTATTTACATATAATGAATGAGAACTTTTAATAGTGGTCATTTTGGCGATAAGGATGGATTTTTTTTAAAGCCTCCCAAGAAAAACCAGTAAAATGATGCAAGGCCATCATGTATAATATCGCTTCCTCTTGGTCAAGGAAGTAGTTTGAATATAGACTAGGAATACTCTGTATTTCAATACCAAGGAAACTGTTGTCATGGATAAATAGGCTTTAGTCTACAAAGTAAATGCAAAATTTTCAGCCCAAAAATTAAAAACAATGAGTAACTTGTGTAAGGTGAATTGACCATTTTATAAAATATTTTACCTAAAAAAGGTACTCTTGCCCAAATAAAAGCATTGTTGCCATAAGCAGTCCAATGTAGAGTACCCACACTACAAGTAAGTCTACCATCTTTACAGCAAGTTCCTTTTCCTCACCAGATGCAGTTTTAATGTCACAAATTCCCTTGGAATAAACTGAGTAGCAGTCGTTTTGAAACCATAGTGTGTTATGATATGCCAAAACATCAATATTAACGTTCTTTTTGATATCAGTGTACTTGTGTGTTAGCCTATAAATATATTGCTTAATTTGTTCTTCGCCTAAGTATTGTTTTTGCAATAAATCGATACCAGACTGCTCCAATAAGGCGAAGTAGTTGTTAAGTTTTGCCATCAAGAAATTATCATATAGGAACGCGAAAAAGTATCCAGTTTGGAACAAGTGGGTTTTCATATTCGGTGCTTGCTTAAGACCATAACTGTGAGTCAAAAGTAACATCTTACCAAAATCATATAAAAGATCAGAATAATAGTCGGCCGAACTTTTTGTAGTTACGTACGCAAAGGTAGTCATTTCCACACAAGTTGATACATTAGGACGATCAAAAGTTTTTAATCGGCAAATGTGCGGTTCTCCGTTGGCGTTTTCCCAAATATTTACCAGTGTAGCATTTGTAAAATCAAATATCATTTTCCAATGCCTTTTCAAAATTAAGTCTACAATATAAATTTGGTTGGTCTGGTTAAATATAGTATTTTTCATTGTATATCTGTGAGCAATTAATAAAGTATAAGCATGATCGGATATAAGCATATGGATGTCTGGTTTTTCCACAACTTCTTGAATCGAATGTGGCAAATCTTTGGGATCTAGCTCCACTGACAAATGCGTATACAAATTAGACGTATATGCGTTTCGCAGCATAAAAGCACAAAATAACCACATAAATACTATGAAGAAGTCTGACTTACTTATGTCACTACTTTTGCTCTCGTTTTGTTCTAGTAATACCGTAAAGAGCCAAAAACTTGGACTAGAATTAAGTCGAGATACAATCAGAAATGCACCAACTACGCATGAGCCTGTAATAATGACGAACCACGAACTCAATGAAAATGGAGATATGAGGGCATACATATTTCGAGTATTGGCAGCATTGTAAAAAACAGAATATTTTATTCCAAAAGTTTCCATACCGTATGAAGTATATAGAACAGAATGGTCAATACTTGTAGTAATTCGACTGTGGAATATTTCATACAAAACTCTCATGCATATTATTGATGAGCAGTTAAGTCTTTCTTTGATCAATTCGTTGACACACAAATGCCACGATAATGTTTTTAGATTTTGCTCGGAAGATCGAAGCCGCTTGGTTTCTACTGGGCAATAAGTTGATAGGTGAAACTTACTGTGTTGGAATTGATATCTATTTAATATTGACTTGAAATATATAATTGACTTGGTAGACTCACTTGGTAATTTGTACAAAGGAACTTGAAGTGTAAGCAACTCATACACTCGATGCGTCGTATAGACATTGCTAAGATTCCTAAGTTTGCTTTCCCCAAGATTTGAGAAATATATTGTAGTTCGGGTTACATCCAATAAAATTACAGCCGCGTTTGTGAAAAAGTTGAGCACCCAGGTAACGGATCTAAGTTTTGAATTTTTGAAACGATACGGTATGAAAATAAAATCTAAATAGTTTCTCCTGCTGTAGTTTCTATATTTATCGATATCATACTGAAATTTCAGGCGTAAATGATCAACTACTTTTACAAGTGGTTCCTCCAGTATTGTCAGCAGTATTTCAATATTGCAGAGATACCGGTGTTTTGACAAAAACATTTTTTGACTGAGCAGTGATGTATTGTCTGGGTTTATGTTTAATGATATGATACTCAATTTTTTTCTTATTGAAATTGAGAACTTAAAGTTCCTAGTGTTTTGTAAAGTCACAAAACTAGTTTGCCAAACATAACTTATTAAAGGTTCACCAAATTCTGATAAATTGCGATGGCGAATAATATTTGCCGTGCAAACGCGGAAAACTTTTAAAGAAGACAAACCACCTTTCATAGATTTCTTATTTGCTGCACATATTAAACTTGGGAGAAAAATTAAGGCCACGGTTAATTTGTTTAAATTCATATTTGTAAACAAAGTTGAACTTTTGACACTCAACTGTATGAAATAACGTATTTAGTATATCTTTTAGAGAAATTATATGACAAATATGGTATGCTGAGAAGCACTATTTGCTTAAAAGAACAAATAAAGTAACGAAAGTTTACATGAATAAAAATTTCCGGCAGTAATCAATTGCTTTAATATATTATTTTAGGTAAGGATAAGTAATGAAGCTTTTAAATGCTGTCAAGATAATAAATGCTAAAACAAATAACCTTAAATAGGAAAAAGGAATATAAGCGAGTAATTTAGTGACTAATTTAATGACATCTTTGTGAGCATCCTTCATGCTCAATTGTGAATCAGTTGAAGTAATTCTTAAGCGTCATTACGATTTGACATTTTTTAGCGTACAATCTAAGTGTTGCATATATACAATTCGAAACTAAGAACCACTTTATTAATCCTCAATTTTATTGCTTCTGACAATAATTTAAAATCCTATTAATTTAACTGAAGAGAATATTTTAAGCTATCAATTTTGTCGTCGAAATTTATATAAGATGAGTTATGAATCGATTCAAGTTTGAAGCATAGAACATGTTGAAGCACGTCAGTAATGATTTATACCGGTTATATTGATAGCATGGCTTGGGGTTCCAGGTTTGTTATTTTAAAAACAATTATGGCAAAAATTCAAAATACCAACTGTCAAGTTTGTATAAATAAAGCACTCACTTAAATGTATTGACTTATGAATATAATAATTGCATAGTATAGTCACACGGTGTAGATAATAGTTTATGTGCATGCAAGCTATAAGTATTCATTTATTATTACTCATGTAGATCTAATTCACGACTGACTGTGTCAGTGTGATCTTTTCACCAAATCATGCATTGACATTAACCTTCATACATATAATATAAACATAACTCATACAATATAATTATACCATAGATTTATAACAGTTAATGTGTAATATCCCCCTTCCCATTTTAAAATTTGGTCTCCAAATTTGTTTCTTTCATCTTCTTTTTAAATTTTGTCTTTCGCATGCTAAAAGATTTTTAACTGTTTTTTTGTTGAGTTTCTAATGATAACTATAAACATAAGTATTCAACATGAATAAACTAAACATTAGATAAGACATTATACTCATAGATTAAAAGAAACGAATAGTCAGAAAAAAAATCATTATCTTAAATTTTTACAATTACAAAATTTTATAGCTATTAAGTTTTATGGTTTTTCTTATCTATGTGGTTGCGTCGGGAAGAGGGAGCCGTTCGTTGTAAATTGTGTAAGTTAGAATGGAGGTGGGGTAAACTAA
>JAQFXM010008510.1:0-10573 GCA_034693345.1 Entomobrya multifasciata | reverse complement strand
CAGAATCAAACGAACAAAGGCAACTGATTCGAACTTGTAGCGACGAGCTGCCTCATGGTGGACCTACAAAAGGTGAAACAGGTGGTAAAATATGCAGCGAGAAGATTGCAATGACCAGAGATTCGAAACAGATTACAGTAACCAACTGTCACTGCAAGACACCAATGTGCAACAATATTACAAAACTGGGAAAAGTCGAAGTCATGCAACATTAAATGACGTGTTCTAAATTTTATTAAAATGAATATTTCGCCAATCAAATTTAGTTATTTTAAATCCAAATTATTTTAAATTTGATTAAATAAAACAATTGGGAGTAAAAGAGGTCAGACTTCACAGCTCTTCGAATTTTAATTGAGGATCTAAACTAATGGAACGTCCTAGGAAATGAAATTGGTCCTAATTTCGAACGAATTTTTTGTATAAGCATTCAATTTTAATATTTCATAGGCATTTGGTATTAAGTGTGCACACATCGATTAGATTGTTTGTATTCGTTATGAATATTTAGCAAATTTAATTCATTTTTTCCAATTTTTAATTTCTAAAAGTTTCTTATCGAAATTAAATATACTCTAATATTTTAGTAGTTCGAACGTATATTTTTTCCAAAGTTTGAATCAATATCATTTGTATCACTTTCGGCCTATTCCATTTTCCTGAATATAGGCGCTAACTTCTATCCTTATCCAGTCAACATATTTTGATACTTTAGTGAAAACTGTGGGAGCATATGGATTTCCACATATTTGTGCTAAAAAAATTCAACACAATTTTTATTTATTATTTTGCTACAGACAAAATCATCAAAGGATTCTCAAGTCTAAATTTATAAACTCACTTATTCCAAAACTGACAACTCCAGCTAGATACCACTTGTTACTTGTTTTATTCAATCCAATTGCCGGACCTCCACTATCTCCACTGCAAGATCCTCGTGGAGCCCCACCGTACGCTCCCACACAAAACATGTTGTCAGTTATTTCAAGATACTTTAATTTGTTGAAATCATAACACACTTTGAACTTAACAACCGGAAGTTCAACATAATGTAAATAATTCTGCAGCTCTTCACCAAACGTATCACTACCCCATCCACTTATTTTTACATTTTCAGGTTGTTCCCAATTATGTTCTGGAAGTAAAGCGGCTTCGACATACTTTGTGTATTGAAACTCAGTTTTAACAAAAAGGATTGCTATGTCATGATTTAAATATCTAGGATCGTATCCAGGATAAATTGCAATTTTTGTTACTTGTCTTCTCTGCTCTTTGCTATGGTCTCGATCCTTTAGGTTATAATCACCGGCGACTACTACAAGATCTTCAGCTTTTTTGGTACTGTTGCTGTCTGGATAGCCAGTCCATAAACAATGTGTGGCTGTTATAGCTATTTGAACGCCATAAACTTCCACCAATGTAGCGCCACATTCTACGTCACCCTTATCGTCGAAATGAAGTTGGTACGGAACTTTTTCAGGTTGTACCCAAGTTCCACCAATTATCCTTCCTTCCAAATCAGGCTTGGGTGCAAATTTTGAACTAAATTTGGAATTCTCAAAGTTGGATTTAAAACTATTTGAATTTGATTTGAAATGTTTCCTGTTTGTAAATGGCTGATTTTGTGGCACTTTAGAATATTTTAGAAAGGGTTTTTGATGTTGCGTTGTCTTTGTTCTTAAAACTTTTTTTTGAAAAAGAAACTAGTTGAAGTTATTTAATCACCAACTTTATTTTATTTTAAAACAATGTATAAATTTCAACTCACGTGGCGAATATGATTCGTACATTTTTGTGTATGGTTCAGAATCCACCAAAATAAGGAAAAATAGTGTACCACAAATGGTGCTTATTAAGCTCAGGTTTAACATTGTGGCATTAAGCTAGTGATTTTGACAAATTTGCCATTTTTTGAATCAACAATTTTGTAAAAGACTCACAGTTTTATAGTGTTATCTTAATTGCCATTGACTTTTAAACAGTTTTATTAAATTACCTGATATACAAACTGCGTAAATTTTCTTTATAAGTAAACAATAGTACATCAACGGCTTCTTAGAATTTCGGCTTTGCGTAATATGTACTGGTTAAATTTATTTACACTAATCATTATTTGTAGTTAATAATTGAAAATAGAACAATAATAGGTGAATAAACTTTAACTTGGTTTACTTGGAATAAAGTCCTTTATTCCAGATCATTATTTATATTAATATTTTGATCTTACCGCGTTTGTGTGTTAGAAATAGAATTTAGGTTTTGACTACATACTTATAAGAACTGCAAAGAGAGCTGAAAGTTTTACTTTTGATGCACAAATGAAAGTCCCTGCTATAAACACTGCTCATCGACTAGCATTCAAAAACATACTATTCGTGCAATGCATCAGCCTAAAAGTCTTCTGTAACATCATAAACCCCAATCTGCAATGAAAAGTCACACAGGAAGCAAGTTTGGAACGTAAGTTATTTGCAGAACAGAACACGTTTGATTCAAAACAATTGAGACATTAGAATATTACCTTGATTAAATAAATTCTCAAATCTGTTCAACTTTCCAATCTAAGCAAAAACATGTTTGAAATTAATAATTCAAAATCATTTTCCAATAATGTGTTTTAGTGTAAATTCTTGCAAAATTTCCTTAATTGGGCGAACTTTTTGCAAGTTTGAATTCTCCTTGAAATGTTTACATGAAAAATAACAAGAAATTTTAAACAACAGTTTCTAGTAATTTTTACATATAACAGGTTTTTGATGATAAAAAATTCATTCCACTCATACCGGGAACTATATCTAAAATATAACGAATCAAAACCTCTAAAACTTGACAAACGGTTTGAATTATTTCTATTCTTTATTAAAGCTGCTGCTTTTACCTAATATTCTTTGGGAAAAAAGCAAGGTTTTATGAGAATGTTTTGAGAGACTGACATCGAAATAGAAAAAACAGAGCTTCTTCATTTTTAGCGTATTAAAGTCCTATTTTAAAAGTGTAGTTTATAGTATCCGCTCTGTAAAAAATTAAGTGTGCTTGACACATAACTAGAGTATGACAAAAGTTAAATTTATTTTGCATACGAAAGGACATTGGTTAAGTTATACTAAAGTGCTTAACAAATTTCATTTGTATACGTAGTGACGTAAAACATCTTAATGTATATTTTATGGGAAAACGTTAAATGGTTGACTTTTTAGTTCTTACTATAAGCTGAAGTTTAAAATTATTACTCAAATTTCAGTAATGCAGCATAAAATATTATTCTGTAAAAAATGTGAGGCTTGTGTAAAATTCATAAGCTTAAAGTGGTACAATATGAAGGCATACTGAACGGAAAAGGTTTGCTGGAATGAACTTTTAATATTCAAAGTCGTTTTGTTCACGTCGGCGTGAATGCAATTTTGAAAAACAAGTTCACTTAAACAATTAATTGTAAAAACTCAAACAATAAAATACTATAAGCTCCATGTTTTGTGATATGTACCCTGATTACTCTAACTTAACTTATTAAAATAAGCCAGTTGTACATGTTTTAAATATCCAAATCTTTTGAAGATTAATTCTGGAGTTTTTATCCGTAGCAGTTTGTTTTGCAATTGTTGAATAGTTGAATTATTTACTTTGCTTTCATCGTTGTAATTTCTAATGTTTGTTTTGATATTATAGCCTGAAAATTGCCGTTTTAAATAGGTGTTTCCAAATCTAATTGAAAACTTAATGTTTAGAATATACACATAACGTTGTAGGTAATTTAAGCTATACGTAATAATTTTACTGATAAGCTTTACATAAGAGTTGTATTTGAATAGCAATTCGATTCCATAATTGAAATTTTTGCTCCAGTTTTAAAATTCACGATTTTATCAGACGTGTTCAAACTCTTTAAAGTTTCAACTGAATATATTCGTGCTACTACAATTTAATAGTAAACTCTTTTATCTTGAATACATTTTTGCACACAAACGTTCAGAAATATATATCCAAAAGTTTGCGCATCTTGCGTAATTCCAACCGGACATAATTTTTTGCGTTACAATTATTCGGCTAAATAGATAAGCACAACCGAATTGCAAGTCCACAAAAAACCAAATTGTTTAACTATGTTTCCACAAATCAACGATTTTTTTCAGTTATTTAAATTTTGTACCGTGCATTTATTTTGGAAGCAAGTTGGAAATCATGAGCTTCAACATAGTTTTTTGAATTTTTCTTGGATAACACAACAAATAATCTTACCAGTTCTGCAAACCACATTTTTAGAAGTTCAACTTATTAATCGTTCCTACAACCTTACTAGGACTCAAGTCGATGTGCATTATCTTTCACAAATTTTTAACAAAACATTTAAAGCATCAAAGTACAATATAAGGTGCATGATAGACTTTCCAGTCCTTACAAATTTGGAACAGAAAGATATAACTTTGTATTTTGAAGTTACGAAGGTATATTATAGACATGTAGGTTATGGCCAAACAGTATATTCTGCTGATTACATAATGCTAGGATTATCTCTACCTAACAAGAGTATACAAGAAGTAACTTTAGAAATGGAATATAGACAACGACACTCAAAATACATTTTACTATGTAAGTCTGATAAAAGAATATTTAAACCTTGTACACCAACTTCTAAAGATTGTTGGGTAAACTCTAAGCTACGTTGGTTTCTATTGCAAAAATTTGTTCCTTACACAAACAAGCGGTCCATATGGAACGACTTAAACCATCAACAAGTTTCTACGACAGTTTGGCATGATGATCGGTTATATAGATGGGAACCGAACGATATATGTCCCCTCGCAAGAAAAATCATATTTTCTCGAGTATTGGACATTGGAAATTGTGTAAAGCTACTCATAGCAGCATCAATTAACTGCACGTCCAAGTCGTGTAAAAATGCTATTCAGGACGACTACAGGTCTAAGCCTGTCTTTTCATGGTTAAAAGTTTACTCCCCTTTTGGTGCATAACTTCATGGATACAGATATTCTGTTTTTATTCACAAACAAAGTAGCAAACTAGAATCAACCGATCTAAATGCATTTAAATTACTTTCTCCATTTGAAACTTGGGGATCAGTGGTAATAGTAATTACGACTCTGTTCCTTGGCCTAATCCTAAATGCTACGGCAGCAGAGAACGAGTCATACTATTGGGTTTATTCAGCAGTACTTGAGCAAGGTAATTATAATTGGAGGTCAGTTTGTTTGGCTAATTGGCATTTAGTTATAATTTGGCTTTATGCATGCCACCTTATTCGAGGACAATATACATCTTCAATGTACACTTATATGACAAAAGAGAAAGATCCCACAGATATTCCAGAGTCATTCAATAAGTTGGTTTACAACAATACAATGAAACTACTCGTGGATTTTGGAACCGTTTTTGAAATTTTAAAATTAAAAGATTCGATTCCAAACGACAACTTAACACGTTTATGGAATAAAACTATGCAAAAAGTTTGGTTGCGCAAAAAGGATTTTTTTGATATTATTCAACTTGCAAAGAGTCAACATGAAATGTCGCTATGTCGAGGAATACAATATTTAAATCTGTCAAGGAAAAAATCCTATAAACTGATGAATTGCAACAGTATTCACAATTACCCAAATTGATTGATTGACAGTACTCTGTGATCAGTATTACGGGAACCTATATAATACAAGTAGCTTCTCGGTTGCTTCTATTGGCGATGTGAAAATGTTTTCTCAAACATGCACTCCAATGAACCGTTTTACATGGTTTTATTCTACAAATCAGGGATTTCAAAGCGAAAATTCTTATTTTAAAGAGAATAATTGGCTTTATTTCAAGCTTCCATTACTTTTGTATGGAGAATATTTCTTAATCGAAAACCATGATTCTGTAGTTTTGCCAGAATTGCAAGCATGGCATTCAAATGAATACTCTTGCTTGTCAGAAGTTGTCAACATGAGAATTGGGTCACTCGTGGAGTCAGGCATTTATGGGCTTATATCGCATAAAGTAGAATTTGTAACTCAGCGACAAATTCTTCATAAATTTCTCGAAAACAGCAAATTTGAGCAAAGTTGGAGTTGGGTTTCACTTGTAAATCAATACGTTTCTAAGTATACACCTCTGGCGTGGCATTTCTCTGGAAGTTTTCGACTTTCCGAATCTTTAAAAAATGACATACATGATGTTATGGTAATAAGAGGGACGATGAATGACTTAAGATACGTCTGGATATTATATTGCGCATGGATGATTTTAGTACCTTTCATTTTCCTGGTGGAAATACTTGCGTTCGCATTTTGGTGGTTACATTAATTTTGTTGCTGTACTTGGCATTTGTGCAAAGCAAAAAGGCGCATCACTTCTCTGCTTACTTCAAATAAATCATTGTTATGTATTATCAATAGAAAAGTTTAAATAGTATTGAATGCAGGGTTTAAGAAAATCATGTAAAAGTGAAAAAATTACTAGTGCATTCTGTGGGAAAATGGTCCATATCACATCAACTATTTAAGTTAAAAAAAACAAAATTTTGGAAAATGAAATAAAAAATTGTGAACACATCAGGTATTCAAACTTGGTGTAACCAGATAACACACAAGCAACTACTTTTAAAATGTATTTCAACAAATTGTTTTAGTAAATCTTTCTTGTGGCTTTCACCATATAAATTCACGTCATTTTTGCGGTTAAATGCAAATAAGTTCGTGTTTCCAAACCAGCTGATATTTTAAAATTAAAGCGTCTGAAAAAATTTTACAGTACAAATGCACTCTAGTTTTATCACAGAACTCTATGTCCAAGACAAACGTTGGTAATTACCTATCAATGTTAATTCTGGAGTTCAATTTGTGCCATAGAAGATTTGCCGATGGTAATATCGCTGACAAATCAACACTTCAAAAATCCTCCTCCGTTTTAAGTTTAAAATCAAATGTTGGGAGTAGCGGCACTTGATCGGATGACAAAATAATGCCGGAATTTCTAAAAGGTTAAACACTTCACACATTCAAAAACGACACTTGACATAATTAAAAACGACACTTATGTAATAAACTAAGTTAATTTAATCATTGTAGAACTGAATAAAAATAGGATATCACTTGTTTGTTTTAGAAAATATCATTTAATGGTTAATTTCGTTACACAAACATCAGTTAACATACGACATGTTAGCATCAAGTATTTAAAAGTCGTGTATACTTAACGAATTATTAAATAATCAAAAAGAGTATCTACAAAGTTTTGTGTGGTAGACTGTATACCGTCCATTCGACTGGCCGGTCGTCGCCCCGATATCTGGGAAACCGTCAAGAATTTTTGAATCCTGTTTTTTGCTACGTGTAATATGGGTACCCCTTAAGGCCAAGGTCGAAAGCCCTTCATTTATTACTCTTTAACGGTAACTTATTTTGATTTTCTGTTTGTTGCAATGATGTTATTGGGTACTTGGCTCACAATATACATATAAAAGATGGTCCCTTAGTCCATTCTTCTTAAGGGCTCTCCCTCTAACTCCTAAACGGTTACGAATTTCTAAATTCTATTTTTACCTTGAGATTCTATGGAACTAAGAGCCAGCAGAGAGTATACAGAATTTAAATTGACGTTCAATTTTAAATCGTACAATTGTTTTTCTTAATCGTATTAAGTCTTCATCGAGTATCTAACTTGTACCGTCTACCAGGGTTTATTGAAAGCCCTATAGAGCATTAGCATAAGCTGCTGCAAGTATGCCACAATTTCATGTTCCCATCAAATCGCCATCATAAGAATAAGCATTCAGATTATCATAACCATAACTTTTAATATTGTCATTCATAATAAAAGCATGTATGTTTTGGAATATGACGTTTTAGGAAAGTAAAAATGTCATCTGACTTCTGACTTCTGAATTTAGTTAATGAAAAATAAAAACGAAGCAATAAAAGTTGTAATATGGATGTTATGAGTGAGCAATCTGTTTTATAGTTTTATTTTTAAATGGAGTTAGTGATGTGTATAATTTGGACTCAATTACAAATTTTTAATTGACTTATAAATTAAATAAATAATTATCCCTGCCTAGTGATTCAATTATTTCCTTACATGTTCAAATTGTTGTAGGTTTTACTGGTAAATAATTCTTTAGTATATAGAAAGCTTCGAAGATAAGAAAACTTAATATAAATGTTGTAAATGAAATATGTATTGCATCGACCTTATTAGTTTTTTCAAAAACCTTCAGATTAAAACATAATATGTCTCTAACAATTAACCGTATTTTTTTACCAAAATACATACGAATAACGTTTTCCCGTTTTAAATTTACGGAATATTTCTAAGGTTTTCTAAAAAAGAGCTGGCCACAAGGAATTAATTTATTTAAAACAACTGCACGACGAAATTCTATATATTTAAATAATAGTTAGTTGTTGGTCTTACGAATCTCGAATCAGCTCATTTATGAAAGTTTAATTGGACTCTTAGAATTTAGCAATCATTATTTTTCGTATCAAGCTTTGGTGTCAATAAAGCGGATTGTAATTTATATTACGATACGGTTAAGCGAAGTTAATTAAACTTGAAATTTCTGTTACCTTTAGAATGACCACTTTTACACATTTATTTTGATTATGTTTCAAAGGCAGTTATATTTCCGAAATCAAAGTTTTCAAAGCAACTATTGCCAAATTTTTTACATTATGGACCTTTAGATTTTGAAAACAACCATATTATCTAATGTATGCTCGACATTTCCAAGAAATATTCATTCAATGACACTGCATACTTGCCATTTTTTGAGTTGGCACAATAAATTTAGTTTGTCTATGCAATGTTTATGCAAATATTTTCGATGTTCTTTGAAGTTTTCAAATAGACCAGCACCATATAGCAAAATAAGTTCTTTAAGATGACAATTGGTAAGCTTCACAACAGAAATGTGTGTTAATTTCCCAAAATGCTTACATAAATGTAATAAAAAGGTCATCCGTCATACGTTAAGTTTCTAACAATGTTTTGCTGTTATAACTCAAATGTCTGAAGAAAAAATGCAAGTTGTCATTTTTCTTACAAGTTCGTGGATATGTAAAATAAACTAAGCATTTATATTAATAATTGATACAAGTTCTTGTGGGTTTTCACTCTTCAAATTTTGAGAATGTTGACTATGCTTTCAACAATTAGGGCCAAAAATGAACATCACCCGCACTTGCCTTTTTGTTTGTATTCATTTTGAATTGACTTGTGCGGATTTTGCATTGAATTCATTAATTTAAACACTCAAATTTAAACATGCAAACACTCGATACATGATCATGCTAAAATACTCAAACTCATAACATAGATTTAAGTTTTTTTATTAGTAAATTGAACAAAAACTTTAATTTGTAAATTAACCGGTTAGTTTCAAAATTTAATGAATCAGACATTTTAGGCGTTAATTATCTCACGTTTCGTGTTTTTAAAACTTTTTAACGCTTTTCAATCATAATTACTCAACAGTGGTATAGTTTCAACTAACGACTTTTTTGTGACTTGTATTCATAAGGGGATAAAAAATTCATTTTTATACACCACTAATTTTTAATTTCAGCAACTGAAAAAGTTAATTAAAACAGGCATATAAATAATTACGAGCTTATCCAGTTGGATCCAGCAAATCATGAATAACAAATTTTCAAACACGCACCTTTCCTATTTTTTTATATTCTAATCATATGAGACCTTCATGCTGTGCACGACGTGAAACCATTGGTTCCATTACAACTCTAAGTTTCCAGCATAAGTGATACCGTTGTTTCTGCATTTCGATCAAAAACGATGGTTAGTTTATTCGTAATTTTCATATTTTGGAGTCTGTTTACTATAAACTGTGCCAAATTTGATGTCCTGACAACTTTATTTCAAGAAGCCCACGACAGAAAAAATGAAATACTTTTGCATGTACATGCGGACGTTTATTTCATTCTCAGCTCAAACCGTACAATTATTTTCCAACAAATTGTTTATTCTATAACCAACCAGTCTCGTATTAGGTACACGTTTTGTCGTTACATGGGACCACTTAATATCTTGATTTTGCCATTTTCTCAAATATTTACTGAGGCTGGGGAAATATCATTTCGTTCGACGAGAAACCTTTTCATGGCAACTGACTCTTTAATACTCTATATTGATCATGTCAGCATACCTCACATAGAAGAACTTAAATGCAAGCAAAACGACGCTACAGAGCGTAACTGTCAAATATACCTTCAAATTATCAATACACCATCATTAAAACTTGTGCTAACTTATTCCAATTCCACAGAGCTTACAAAAACCATGGTAATTTGCAACGGATTCTATTCAAACAATGACGAAACCTATTGTCCAATAATTTTTAAAACAAGTTCGTTCATAAAAAGCGAACAACGTCAACTTCACAAGCAGTACTTTTTTGCAGCAAATGGGAAAGAAGTCCTTTTACACGTTCCCTACTCAAATATTTTGTTTTTGGTTCAAAGTAAAACCCAAAAGTTTTCATGTGACCTGGCATACCAAACTCGTAACTACAAATTGATGTCTGAAGGAATGTTTTGTTGGGCAAAACAAATGTTGGCAAGTGAAC
>JAQFXM010008509.1:0-10575 GCA_034693345.1 Entomobrya multifasciata | reverse complement strand
CTGCACTCCTCTCCTCTTCCACACACACACGCAAGGCCACGCAATCCCGCCGGAACAACAAAGAACATTTCATTTAAGAAAGAATTCTACATGCTACAAATAAAATCTATGACTTCAAAATATATATACATAAAAGAACGGTGGCGTGGCCAATCGGCAACAGGGTGACTGAATGTTTTAGTTTTAATCAACACTACACATGATGGGAAAGTTCTCAAACACTAGCAAGTGCATTTACCTTTTTTGTTGGTCATGTCATTTCCAGATGGAACCTGATAAAAATCCGAATCGTTGGGTTGAAATTGTGCAACAGAGTGATGATACCTTGTTCCCTCGTTAAGTCCAGTTTCAGTGGAAACTTGTGCAAAAGCAGCAGAGAAAACGAGAAAATACTTGTGCTTATACACTAAACACACTGTGGCAGACTTAAGGACGATACTTATTGATTTTGGGTCAAATCGGTCGACCCAGGTCAAAGTTAGGTCAAAGGTCACAAATATTTAACATGACAGTATGGGCTCAAATTTAGTGGATAAGTAGCCCTACTATAGAAACATGGTTTTGCAAAATTTGAGTTCACCTGACCCAACTCTTTCGTCCCCAAAGGCGATGACAAAGTTCAAAACTTTGTCTTCAGGGTCCTGTCCAAAGTCCAAACGCCTCAACCGATTTCAATGAAAATTGGTACACACAGCAACATGTGCCCAAGGACGGTACCTATCGATTCTGGGTCAAATCGGTTGACCCAGGTCAAAGTTAGGTCAAAGGAATGTCATTAACAATGAGCTGTGCTGTGATGAACTTATAAAAAGTATCTGTACTGCTTTGTTTCTGTTTGCCCCTTATGCATGCCTTGCTTTGTTCTGACTTGCAATTATAGTAAATTTTGAACGCGGGAAATTTAATTTTTGCAACATCGCTTTAATTTCAAGTCGATTAATGATCAAGGAGACAAGTAAATAGCTACACTAGTACGTCACTGATTGATTTAAACCTGCAATAATGCGAATGGAATTTCTGAGTACGACAACTGCTCCTCTAGTTTTTCCTAAAGTCAACTTTTGTCCCATTTTTTTCTAAACTCTGTGTATTTAAAACTATTAATTTATAGTTTGAAAACACTTTTTATTTTGAAAGTGAAGTGGACATCGAGAAGCCAGCTGTTAGCCCAGGCCTTAATTGATTTCTACTGAAATGCAACAACTCATTGCAAAAGAAGTTGAGGTAAATCATCAAACAGTAATTTTCAGTGTCAGTCAGTGTCACCTTGGCGAATTCATAACTAGTTTACATCGCACAACTAATTTTGGCGGTTAATTAAATTAATGAAGCGTTTTTTTTTTCAAATAAATTTTAAAACAGGTTGTGGGTCAAGGGTCAAGTGAGCTATGAGATTGAATGGGTCATCCCAAACTGGAGAGAAGTCCGCCGATTTCAAGATCTTGTGAACGAACAAAAGGCAATTTTTGAAACTGGTCAAAAACCAAACGACATGATTCAAACAAAGTGGCTTGTTGCATTGAGAGATTGTCGTTATGACCATGGGTATCACGATTCAGCAGTCCGAATATTTTGGCAATTGTTGGACGTTAATGGAGTGGGTTCCGAACTGAAACTGGAAAGTAAAATGTGCACTCAATTGTATTCAGCCGAAGGTGTTCCGGAATTGATCAATGAAGTATGCAATCGTAATTATACTCCTGACATTTAACTAAAACTTTTTCCATAAAAGTATGAATTTAATTTGTGTATTTAATTTGTGTATTGAATTTGTATTTTTAAAAACTAAATGTTTACAGCGAAAGGAAGTAGTATGTCTAGGCGACACAGTTAAAACACCTGGGGTTCTGGAGCTGGAAAGAAATATTGATGACGATGACTATTACATAAATCTAAACGGTGCGGTTCGGTATACACTCATTCTGACATTCAAAAGACCGGAGGTGGAGTCTAATCGCTTTAAGAAGATGAAACTGGAACAGTTTGCGAAACGATCAGTTGATACGCTTCGGGAAAACCTGGGAACGTTTTTAGAAAAGGATTCGGGCGGAGATCTCCAAATCATAACAAGTGATGGGACTGAGCTACGTGCCTATAAAAGCATACTAAACGGTAATTAAATGTACTTTAATTGATAGTAAGTTGTTAAATTGAATAAGCATTTTAAAATTTGTTGAATTGCTTGCCAAATGTGTTGTGTTTTACAGTTCAGTGTCCAGTATTTGCGGCCATGTTCAACTCGAACCTTTCGGAAACTCAAAGTGGAATTGTGAAGTTGGACGACTTGTCAGGAAAAACGATGAAGATCATACTGCAGTACTTTAATACTGGGGATCTTTTGGATGGTTGGAGTGATCATGATACAATTGTGGAGTTCACTTATGCCGTTGGCAAGTATCAAATTACCCAAATTCTGGAAGTGTTGGATGATTTATTGGGGAATGAGGATGATGAGGATCCAGTGTCAAATGTGGATGTACAGCTGTTAAATTTGGCAGGGAAGTTGTCACTGAAAACTGCGGAAGCGAGATTATTAAAACGGATTGGTGGGAAGATTTCTGGGATAAAGTCAAGCAAGGAATTATTTGATCTTTTTGGATGTGACAGTGAGGAGATTTACAAGAAGGCTGATGAATGGGCCAAGGAATCTCTAAGAAAATCAAAGGTTTTTGAGATTATGGATTACGCGTTTGGAAATACAAGTCGGCAGGTGAGCTTTTGTCAGGAAGGTTTAATTTTGTTAGCTTGCGTTCAAAAGGATGATTCGTTGGTTGGATTGGAAAAGATTTTGCTTAAGCAAGTTGCAGAAGTAATGAGTAAATTTACAACGGCTGAGGAGCTTTTTTCTTGGTTTGGAGAGTGCAAATAAAGTTGGATGATTTTGTATTAATATTATATGTAGTAAAATGGATTGTCGAAAGATAATTTGTTGGGGAAATTGATTTCAAAGGTTATTTTTCAAATTGCAGTTTTTTTTGGAAATAAAGAAAGCTTTTAAAACTATGTATTCAACTATAGGTTTTTGTTAAAAGTACTTTAATCATTTCATTTTTAATTCTTTTGAAATTAATAGCAATTTGTTGAGAATTTCGCATGCTTTTGGTTTTGGGTATTGTTTTCACGATTTACATTGACATTTTTGTAAAAGCAGAACAATAGCCTAATTCGTTCATTATGAAAACTAATTAAATCAAATACTCCATTTCGACTCTTAGATTGTTACTTGAGCAGATAAGTCCAAAAATGACATCTTGACTACATTAAATAGAAACCCGATCCATTTCATATTTTATCCATCAACATCATTCATCAAAACTATAACATCATTGAAAAAAATTAAAGGCAAAATCTAAACGTAATAGCTCATTTTCGAATCCATCAGAGAATAATCTATTCAGGTTAACTTTTTCAAATACTCAAATAGACAGCAAATCCGGATGGTATAAACAATACTTTCCAGGAATACCCAACATAGGGCGACAATCGATTTTAAAAGTCGCTGCAACGACAACCACGAACACGCCGTCCTCGTCTGCAACCACTTTACGAGGTCGTTCTTGACTGCTCTTTGTCCTCATTTCGTCAAAGTAGATTGCTAACGTGATGGCGACTTCTTCGTTCTTCTTTCCTGAACAAATAGTTGAACTTGTTTTTGAGAAAAATCAATTATGATGTTTATCGACTTTACTTTACTAATAGTAGCAAGATCACAAGTGTTAGTACAAAAGAAATGATGTTACCAGAATGGATTTCTACTCTAATAGTATTTATGACAAAGTATTTTATTTTTTCGAGGATTTAACCATATTTGTTAGTTAACTAGTGGTTTTAAACGTTCAAAATCTCCATCAAAGTAAGTTACTGATGCGGCAAACAAATGATATATTGTAGCACTGGCTTACTAGTTTAAGAATTACTTCAAGAGGATAATTCAAGGGCTATTTTGTTTTTAGTTGGAAAGAGCTTTTTCAGTAGGTCAGAAATGTCTACGGCAGATGTGAACATGAGACTGTGCCTCAAAGAGTGGCCCAGAAGAAAGCTAAGCTTTTATCAGAATTATTTTGTTTGACTTGCAAAGCTGAAAGCAGTTGCAAAGAGTCTCAATAACGGTGTCCGGTATATTTGCCAAATCCATATTATGCAAACATGCAAGAAGATAAATTCACAGAATTGTTTAATGCTATGGAAACAAACGAATTACATACCAATTCGTCGAAAAAACTCTTACTACATTGAAATCTTTTATAATGAAAATTCTATCATAATTTGTTGAAATAATGGAAGTAGCAACATTTGGAATGAGCATCTATGCTTGATGTTGCTATGAAAATTAAGTAACTTAGATTTGAATATATTAAATTAAATATTGGAAAAACCGTGAAATTTTCTGTTTCTCAAATAGTCCATCAAGAATTTATGTACACATCAATTTCTAATCATGGCAACATTCCATTTTCCGTGGGTTGACCTTATGTAAAATTCGAACAAGTAAACAGGATCGTATGTGTCGCACTTCTGCTTCTATAAATCAACCTGAAAACCTGAATCTCACTCAGTTTCCCCGATGTTCCAGCTGCGCCTGAACCAGGGAAATAATAGCGAAAAAAAGTACATGAAAAACTTTAAATTACGTCTAGTTTTGTAACTACAGTAGCGAGGTAACGATAAATGAAAATTACAGCCTGTCCCTCTGTCATATAACGCAAGCCATGTTTTACTAGTTGGTACTGTATGTAGTGAATGTTAAGCAGTAAATTCCATACCATTTAAATGCTATACCTGACTTGCAAACGTATGGACATATAATAGTTAGTATGGTATGCACTAAAAGAAAGCGTTCCAATCTGAATTGGATCACACTATTTCTTCTCTTTTTGTAGTGTCGCCTTTACATCTTCCCCAAACGAGCTAACATACCAAATCCTGTGTTCTTCTTCTGTTTGCATTTCATATTTCAAAAAGGGTTTACCAGTATTATTGAATCACTTTTTACTGTGTTATGTTCCAATACAAAGGTTTTGAAGTACATTGTGAAAGCATTTATCTATATTATTTTAAATTTGTTCGCTTGGCATTTGTTTTTATCTCCAGTGATGTCTCTGCATAGTAGATAGTAGATGGATAGTAGGTAAAAGTAGGTAAAATCTCCAGAAGTAGGTAAAAAGCAGGATTAGAGAAAGTATGTCGTTTTCGAAGTATGCATCAGTCTTTCCCCAATATTTTCGAAATCTTTGGTGCTTGTTTTAGTAGAGAAAATACACCTAAAACCCTCTTCGGTGTTATGTTGGCAAAATCGGTTGCATGCATATTAAATTTTAAGCACAGTATGTGCTATTTTACTTCCAGTTTGTCGTCTGCTTCGTAATTAAGTTAAATTTTGGAACGGAAAGTAAAAAATCCTTTAAAGCCAGAAAAACCGAAAACACATTTGTAAGACCTCGTGCAAAGTAGGTTTGTAGCTTAACCAAATTATCTTAAAGCATGGGCTAAAATATTTTCATGTGTATATAGTGAAAGCATAACTAATGCTCGTTCAATAAATAAGGCCACTCTTGCTGAAGTTAATTTTCTCAGAATTGGGAAAGTTTGAAGAGATGTGAGCTTTTCATAGACAAAAACTAACAACATTTAGCTACAAAAAATTATCATTTGAAACTTGTCAACATATTTTTGTTCACAATACTTGTCACAGAAAATGGTGTCAAAAAGTAATTATTAGTTATTCCTGGCGTCAAAAATGTATCGAATTTTTTTAATTAGTTTCCTTTAAACAGACAAATATCGAATTCAAGATATATCCTTCGTGAATGTATATCTAGTAGTTCAAACAGAGCTTCAAAAATAAAGTATAAGATTGATCAAATGGGTTATCGTATGACCACAAGATGACGTTATATGTAAAAGTGACTAAAAATCCAATATTTTGTCTTCAAAGCTGCAATTGGGCACAACTGGAAAAAATTTAAAAAACAATTGATGTTAATTAAATTACAGACTTAGGTCTGCACTTCAGTGACATTTTTGTGACCGAACTCAGTTCGGTCACAAAAATGTTTGTTGAAAAATTAAAAATTGCAAATGAGCAATTTCAAAACTATTGACATAGATTGGAAACTAGAAATAATCGTCCTTAGAAATAAAGCGAAAATACCACATTATTTCAAGGCACGAAATAAAATGTCTACGTACTTCTTTTTAGATAATGCTTAGCAATTTGAATAGCGTGAAAACTGAGCTACAAAATAAATGAAAGAGTTTTCCAGTAATCATCAAAATCTTGGAGATTTAGAAGATTAAATTAAAGCAGTGTTTGAAAATTCAGGAATAAACACCGAAATCTTGATTTTGTATACCAATTGAAAAAACATGTATGTTTTTCGTTTTCAATATACGTTTGCACACTTTTTGTAGTGAACGATCTGTAGATTCTTCTAATGTCACAGCTTTATCTCAAAGGATTTTTTGTTTTAGGGAAAATTCGCTTCTAATGTAGTGGCCCTATTTATTGTACCTATTTACGCAATTCTATCCGAGAATATTAGGACAAATCACTCACCGATTTTCTATGCCATATATAAAAAACCAAGTGTAAGTAAAACATTTCCTCCTTTAACAGAGTTTTCTGATTGTAAAAAAAATTAATCCAAAGATGTCTCAAACTTATCGTAAACCTTGTGGAAACGATTTCTATAATATCGGCAGTAAAATCAATGTGAAATCCATAGTAAAAATCATTGTTCATTTATGCAATCACGATTTATTTGACGCCAGTTTATACTATTTTTTAGAGTCAATTTTTTAATCAGAAATAGCTTTGTAATTGCGAAAAACCGTCAAATTGAAAACTATTCATACATACATACACATTACATAAATTTGCAAACTAGTAAATCATAGTGTAATCTAAAATTTTAGCATTAAAATACCGGTTTAAAAAATGCACTGAACAAAGCGTAGCCAACGTGTAAAACAAGCTAATACTACACATATACATACATATTAAATTCTACGTAAAATGGTCCTTTTCTATTATGTATTCTAGAAAAATTAAAAAATGAATCAGAGAATTTTTGTGTTACCTTAAAGAGTGTTTTAGAATTCGACTCGTTTGGCACTTCAGTAGTAAGAACGTTACTGCACAAGTTTATTTTCTAAATTTGTTGCTACACTGTATGTGGCAGAAAGTCCCACGCAAACTTATTGAGTGAATTATCATCTACTTCTGAAGTGCATGCATCACTGATAAAAGAATACATTTTCATTGTGATTCACACGATTTAGCTAAATCCACAGCTTAGAAATGTTTAAATGAGCAAAATATATTTCACTGAGAAAACAAACTTTTCAAAGTTCACCAAGAATATTTAATCGAACGTCTTTTAAAAAACTAATTGTTCAAGTAGAATCATGAACTAAAGCTTATAAATTCTACTAGTTCTAGTTCTCGGCTTACAGACGAATGTAAACCAACTTTAAATTTTTCCTGTACGTAACAACGAATTTTTTTAAAACAAGTTAGACTAAACAATCCAGAACATTTTTGGAAATGAAAAATCAAAGACCACGGCATTTGCCATTTAGACCATGGTTCGGTTGGGGCAGCACATGTAGATTTATTGCAGCCATGTTGGCATTTTGTGGACCTTCACCTCCGCAAAGAAATTTTCTGGCCTAAATATAATATATTCATATTATGAACACATATAGTTAACATTAATGGACCTTGTAAACGAAAAACATTTTGTTAAACGTTTTCTGAATGTCAGTCGATTGATATAAATTCGAAGTATTTGTACATTTTGAAAGTTTCTTACCTGTAAAATCAAAACACATTGTAAAAAACAAAGCATGACCACAAAACCATAGGCAAGGACGAGAACCATCACATCTTGGATATTTGGTGTGTCGGCTAAATTTTGCTTCGTAGGGCTGAAAGTACTATTCATCTCTTGATCGAATGTTTCCAAAGCAATGTTTTGCGACATATTGCTGCTGTATTTGTTTGAACCAGTTTAAAAACAAACGTTTTCTTGAATAAATATCTATTTGTTTGATTATATTTATAAGTTTTTAGAGAACATATCTACAATCTATATATGGGTTAATGCCTATGTAAAAAGCTCACTTTAAAATTCAACAAAAATTCTTCGTGGCATTGACTTTTAAATATAAACTATTATTCTACTCTGCTACAATACTGCTGCACATCGCACTCAAAGCTAACCAAACACAAACTGAGACTCCGAGCTGAAATGCTACTTTTGTATTTTTCATATTCCCTACACTCCTTTAGCTTTCTCCATGTTACCAGTCTTATAATATTTGAGATTGCAAAGTTTAGTTTCGTTTTCCTTTTGTGGTGTTACTACTGGATGCCCCAATGTTGTGGGTGAAAAGTTTGAACTACATACAAAGCATCTGCAGATAGAAATGAACAACGAGGATGGTAACCAAATTTTATCCCTTAGCAAGGTGCGTCGTGCGTCATTAGACTAAACAAATCGAATCATTCAATTTGTGAAGCTAGAGCATGCTTATTAAATCACAACATGACAAAATAATACTTTGGTGCCTTTGTATTTTCTCTCTTGCTCAACCAATGGCTAAATGACACCATCAATTCTGATACCTTTACATAATGTTGGAACAAATGAAGACATAACTACTGGTTTACTGAAAATATTAGTAATATAAATATAGTATAGTACAGGAAATATTAGTACAGGAAATATAAAACGCATGATCCAGTTTTTTTAATATCATTTCCTGGTAACAAAAACAGATTACAAGACGTTCTACCTGGCGTTGTTTTTAAGATAGAAAGCAAAGACTATGGTATTTCATCCCATGCTTTTGATCCATATTCTTTAATGCTATAGATCATTAAATTCTTTTTTTAATCTGCATATTTTTTTCAAGAACCCGTTTTATGGTTGGTCTATTCAAATTCTGTGCCCACCCTATTCCTTACCTCAACCAAAAATTCAATTCTCCCGGCGCTCTTGGTCTCGGTTCACCCTTCTGCTCACTGACACGGGTTGCATCTCATTTCGAATTCATTCTAAGACCGGTTACGCTTGAGGCTAGAAAGAAGCTTTCTCCATCCTCTGCATTGCCACATTTTTGCCATTTCTATTGAGATAGTCTGAAACGAATTTTTCCTCAAAACTACCAACCCAAAGCATTTAGTTAAAATTCAAAGTTATCTGGGAAGCCAAATTGCTGCTAAATCACTTTTTAAGCAAGCAGAAGTCATCACGATCGTAAGTTCTTATAAACATCAAATTTATTTTACAAAATTGTTACTGACAGCAAATTAACATTGATTTTAACGTTGATGTTTTCTTTAGATGACTGAAGTACGAGGCGTCGGTCGTGGTGGTAGACGGCCAAACAGCTATGGACCAAGCGTCAACGGTCCAAGGCCAGGAGGTCGAACCCCTAATGATGACTTTTCCAGACGCATAGAAGCTTTGGAGGGCCTCGGAGTAGACAAGGTGACGGGGAAGACCACCGTGCACGTTATAACGAATAATTTCAAAAGATCAACTTCTCTGTATCAAAAGTTGGCAAGGGTGTGTATGAAGGTGCTGCTGGACTAGAAGAATTAGCAGTTTACCAATTTCGCTTGGGATTCGGGGACAAAAATGCTTCCATTTTTAAGAAGACAATGCTGAACTCTTGTCGAGATTCGATTTTCCAAGGTTCTTTTCTTTTTGATGGAGGCAACCAAGTGAACTGCACAAATCTTTCTGCAGAAGATATCACATTCACCCTAACAAAGAATAATGATGATGGACATGGACAACCCCTGGCTCTGCCACCAGAACAGTAAGAGCATGTCAGTTTGACTTTGACTTATACCCAACCTCTAACCCAGGATAGCTTTAATAATTAGTTATAAATTTTTAAATGGCTTAAAATAATGTTAAATGATTAAATATTTTCAGGTTACGTCGCCAGCAAGCATAAAGCTGAGCCGAGAAGAGTTTGCTGCTAGAAGTGGACATTACCCACAAAGTGATTCACAGCGAAAGAGCGAAGAATTACTTACATCAAATTAAGGGTTTGAAGGATAAGAATGGAAAACGCAAATCCGGCAAACCTGTAGGTGAATTCATTGAAGAGCAGCTGAAAGGCGTCATGGTCATCACCCCGTATAACAAGAAAAGCTACAAGATTGATGATGTCCGGATGGAGATGACGCCAATGAGCACATTTCGTATATCCATTACATTTTATGATTATTTCAAACAAAAACCTGGTGACCATGACAGGTCTTACCGATGAACTACGCGGCAACTTCATAATCATGAAGGAACTTGGGAAGCACCTTCATCTTAGTCCAGAGGAACGGATGGAAAAAAATCAAAAGATTTATGAAGAGGATGGTGTCCTCTCCAGAGGTAATTTTAAAGTCGTTGGTCAAAAGTTTTGGAATAGTTTACACTATGATATCAATTTATTTAAAATTTTCCTATTAGTTTATTAGGACCAGGAATCGTTGTCGAGCTGGGGACTGTCCTTTGACAGCTCTATCATGCCATGCATTACAGGAGAAGTGTTACCCAAAAG
>JAQFXM010008508.1:0-10575 GCA_034693345.1 Entomobrya multifasciata | reverse complement strand
CAAAAAACAGAATTCAAAAATTCCCAGCCGTTTCCGAGATATCGGGGCGACGGCCGGACGGACGGACGGACGGACGGCCGGACGGCCGGACGGACGGCCGGATGGACGGACGGACGGACGGACGGGATACAGTCAACCACACCAAAAACAATAGATACTCTCATCGAGTATCTAATAAAGTTGTCCCTTGAGCTTGTCTTCTTTGGTGTTTGCCTTGTGTTTTCTTTATTTTTGCTGCGCTGCCTTGTGTTTTTGTTGTGTGGACAAAAAATAATGTAATGTAACGTCATAAGCGTTTCTCGTTATTTCTATTGACCTAAATGCAGACGAAACTATGCTATAAAAATAATACATATGTATGCAATAAAAATAGCGAATTATATACGCAGGCCAAAACCCAGGTACACATTGAGTCATTTAGGAGATATGTTTGTTTTCCTAAAGAGCATGAAAATTTATACAAAATGAAGACATTTTTCGAGTCAAAGAAAACGAAATGATAATGGTGGTCGTGGTGTGGTAGAGCTGATGGTAGTCTCGGTATACTGGTAATACAAAAAACAGAATCACATCTTTGAACAGAAAGCAAAAGGAAAGAGACAAGAGAAAGTGGGTAGAGTGAAAGAAGAGAAATTGAATAAATGAATAAAATATTTCCTTTTTCACGACTTTTTTCTTCTTTCATTTTTCTAGACAAATGGTGGTGGTGTGGTGAAGAAGGAAAAGGAAAGAGGAGAAAATTTCCCTTTTCGTACGTCATAGTTTGCTGGTTTTGTCTGTGTTCTTGTTCTGCTGCCTGTTCTGTATAAATACCTAATATGCATATTTGCATGGAATCTACCGTGCCATTATCATCACTACTGCTTTTGAGAAAGGCTAAAAGTCTAAAGTACCACCATACTATACAACCAAGCGATTGTTACTACGAGTTAAAATAAAACACTTCACCTTCTCCTTCTAATATTTTCTTATAACAGCTATGTATTGTTCAGCTTCATCTTAGAAATGAGTTTTGTCAATATAATGCGACTGTGGTGGCTAGGTATAAATATTCAAATGAAAAAGTACACGAATAATGGAATCGAGACGAGAAGAAGGAAAGGAATAAAGATGAACATATGTGCTATTTTTGTGCATATGTACATATGTACGTAGTTATGCATAAAAAGGATGATGATATTTACCGCCAAAGATTTATTTAGAAACACACGCAGTATCAGTGATACTGTATCACACGAATCACACATTCTAGTCGAATAATTGGGGCGAGATATTACAGTCGAGAAAGTATAAGTGTACATTTTTCATTGAAATCATTTTTGATGTCCAATGAAATTATTTCTTTAAAACTTTTTGATGTTATTGGGTGAGTAAACTTTGTTCTGAAGACATGCATACATGCATTTTATTTTGAACTTTTGAGGGAATTTTTTTAGTGAACTATGTTTACATGATATATGTTTAAGTTGTTTTTTCTGTAATTGGTATATCTTATATTTTTGTTTTTCTAAATTTTGAGCGTGAAACTCGATTTGTCGAATCCGACGTATCATTTCAACGTTGGTTTAATACGTAACAACTGTTTTTTGCAAAGGACTTTCGACTCTGCAAAGTCTTTTAAGATTCGATACAGTAGTTAACGTTTGCGTATGTGTCATAAATGAATAAAATAGTAGTACTGACAGAAAATCAGAGCAAAGATTTATAAAAGCGTGTGAGTGAAAGTTTATTAATTCAACAAATGTTGACAATTGGCTAAATGTAACTTTAAAATTGTTCATTAAATTGAACTGATAAGTCATTAAGTTGCTACATTCTAAATAATCGATTAATGCTAAAATACGATAAGAAGAACTGGACTATTTTATTGCGTACCAAGTTGTTTTCAAATGAAGATGTGTGGCGTATGTTTTATTTAGGGAACCTTATATTCATGGAATATTGAGTGCATGTATATCTTTATATTAAATCATCATATAGCTTGCTTCATTCATTAACATTCGTTTGCTATTTTGAAGATGTCGAAATGTATGTGTAATATTCAGTTGTTACTAGTACTATAAAAATAATAAAATTTTTGGTTAAAGGTTATTGTTGTGAATCAAAAGAAAATGGGGGAAATCGCTCTAAGCTTCTTCAGGCCGCACATTTATTTTTTTGTAAAATTGTATGTCATATGCTGACTTCGTAGCTGTATATTTTTAAACATATGCGTGTAATGCTGTTTTGAATGTGGGGCTATTAAAAAAGGTAAAGCATATAAAATATAACTTTCCTCTCTTTCCTCCTTGTTCTGACGACGATACTGTATGATGTTGCGGTGATGTTCGTGAATGAGAGTAGTATGCCAAAAAAGAGCGACATGAGCAAAAGGAAATGAAGGTACGTAATAACCAAGAAAGCTGAACTAGGAAAATTAGTCTCTCTTGCAGAAAAAGAATTCTGAGAAAATGCTTCATGGCAGAAAATAAGTTTAAATTGTGTAAGAAAATAAAGAGTATAAATATATATATTCCCTGTAGCTATTCAATTTGCTGAATTGTTACTGCCATACACTTAATATAAAACAAAATGTATGAACTGGTACAATATTGAAAGGCATTAGAAAGAAGTTTCTACACTATAAGCTACATGTAGAGATTCAAACATACATTTCAACTGAATGAAAAATTAAGAACAAAACACTCTTTGCTTTTCCACGACATTCAAGGAAAATGGAATAAAGTTCTTCTTGTTTGCTCCTTTTTACAAATTCTACGAGTATTGAATAGCTATTTATGTAAGGAAACGAGAAAGTATTTGCTTATTTTCAACAAATAGGCCATTCATCCAAATTGTTATATCATCATACATTTAATGTGCATGGACAATGGATGGAGAACTGAACTGAAGAGTCTGAGAGCTATTTAAATTGTTGTGTACACAAAAACATCTAAATTTAAAACACACGAGATAATACAAGTGTATATGGTAAAGAAAGTAAAAACAAACAGAAGTACCAACAAACAAAAAGAAGTATTCAACAAAAGAAGATGAGGAGTAGAGAAATGTATATTTAAACATTTTATATTTTACTTTCCACACTTCTGTACAAATACTAAGTTTACATTAAGAAGAATTTGCTACACTGGATGAATAAATATAAACATAATTCAACAGAGCAGTACATACCTACATATGTACAAGTATGTGTGTATTATAATGTCTTAATTGAAGCGATTTTGAATTTTTTTATGAATATAAAAAAGCATTTCTGAGCTATTTTAAAAACAAGTATGACTAACTGAACTATAGATATAAAGTTAAGATTTTTTGGTATAGTAAGCAATTATGATGATTATTGTGTTGTACGAGTCTACCAAAAATAAGCTAGATAAAACTTCACCAGCCACCAACCAACCTTGTCTTGCTCTTCTGGGAATACAAACATTTTAACATGAGTTTCTGACATGAGATTTTTTAAGTGTTCCGCACATCAACTGACAAAACATACTCAACTTCAAACTTTCTCTTTAGTGATTTTTTACTAAATAAAAGATAGTGAAACGTGAATAGGTGCACAGCTATGTGATGTATAGATTCCATTTTTATAACTGTTATAAATCCTTTTAAAAGTAGCCAACAAAAAAACTTTTTATGTACATTAGAACATGACGTAAGGAAAAACCTGTCATTTTAGTAACCACGTCCTTGCCTCATTGGTCGTAGACCATGTTAAAACTTTGAAACTTCTCAACTATCTATTTTACTAAAGTTTTCTATCAATCTACCGCTTTCACAGCGTAAATAAATAGAAAACCATCACGTCATCATCATCAATATTAACACACACAAGTCTCATAATAACTTAAATGAACGACTAAGCGAAAAGTAAAAGTTTACTATTTCTGAATGTCCATCTGCTTCCGTAAACGTAGTTTTCTATATAATCCAATTCATCCATCTTCACTGATGATATAAAACTATTAGAAATAATCGACAACGAACTTTGCAAACTTTACACAGATGTTTGTTGTTGAGGGCAAAAACTACACGTGTAAAATATTCTATCTAGGCTTGATATGCAGACTTTCTCAATTTGTTTCTCAAGTAAATCCCAAGAAAACGTGGATGGACATGGACGGCAACAGTGATCGAACGAGCCATCGACCAAAGTTTTTGAATTTCATTGAAAATGGAAAGAGCTGAAAGATTGCGGTGAGTGTAGCAGGTTGTATTGGTTAAGTCGGTTTTTGCATGAGAATGATGCCTTTGAATTCTGCATGTTTGTAAGCTTACTTCTATTTTTCTGTCTAAATTTGTTCTGACAAGTGTTTAGCAGGTACTATGGATGGTGGAATATTTTATATGTTGCAGTTGAAGTGAATTTTCACTCTTATTTTTACAAAACAAGACGTAATGTTATTTCGTCTTCTCCAAGTCACAAATGGTTATGTTCACTTCATCACCTACGATTTCTAGACAGATTCCGCCTTTCTCTGATAGGCACATCAGACCACGTCTTTTTTATCAGCATGCTTGTTTAAGACGAATTCGACGTACATGTGTGATGAGTCATCATCATCATCATGAGAATTAAAGACACGTCTTACTTTGTAACTGGTTGATTTTAGAAACTAAGAAAGTTTAAGCTTTTGGAAGAGTAAAAGTGGAAACGGGAAAAACTTTTATTTTGCTAAGTTTTTGTTGGAAAGTGTGAGAATTGCAGGTGTGTTGTAAGTGGTCATTTCATTGGTTCCGAAGTACACAATTCTCAGCATCAATTGCTACATTTTAGTTGAATTCAACAGAATCATGTATCTTTCGAAAAACTGGAAATAGGTGTGGATTGAAGCTTGTAGCTGAAAATGAAAATGTCTTTCACCTTGTCTTAATGTAGTCACTCAGAAATAAGCATTTCTTTAGAAAACTACAGTATTTTTGCAGTTCGAACGTGTCAGGAAGTGTTTACTCGTTACATAAATAAAAGTAAACAAATTACACAAATATGTGGGAAGATGAATGTGTTTTTAGATTATGTAGCATTTCGTAAGAAAATATGTTTGTTCAGTACTAAATATAGACCTCAACTTGTTTGGGTTATAGGTAAAAATACCAAAATTAGAATAACAAAATATTATTAAAGCTGTTTGGAGAACGTGAGAATCAAGCATTTGTTACAGAAAAAGTAAGCATAAAACAGATTTTATTCTTTTGAAATGAATGATGTGGTTGGATTTTGTATATTGCATATTAAACGATTTTATTATAGAAAAAGTGGAAAGGCAACAAGAAAACGATGTAATACTAAAATCTACAATCCACATTATGTTTATTGCCTTATATTTAGAGATGTTTACGTTTTTATTATATAGCTAATTACGTACTGAAAGCAGAAGTAATACTAAAAGAGAATTCACATTCAAACGAACATTGAATAAAGTACGTACGTAAAAAGATAAAATCTAAAATCGTTACCGTTTCCAACCCATTACTTGTATATTATTTGGACTAAATGTGCATCATGATTGTGAAATGGAATGTGGAATGATATCGTGTTTTGCATAGTTTGAACTTAAAAAGGTTGCCTCTTCATGCATGCATGATTGCCCAGAATAATATTCATTCGAATTCGAATACCCGTCGCAAGCTATTTTAGTCAAGTAAAATTTTGTTTAAAGATGCAGCAATAAAAAATACTAGCAATGGATATTATTTGCGTACGTTATTTAGTAATAATTAGGTACATATGTACATGTAAACAATAAAAGGCATTGCAAAAAATCATTCCTAGATTTAAGAAGCCATTCAAATTTCTTCATCTTGTGTATGACTTTTTACAAGCATGCCATTATTTGATGCACAAACGTTGTGCTGAGCATAAACATAATATGCGATATTCGACCGCTATCTGCCTGAAATGAGCTAAAGTAATGGAAATTCTTGCTTTCTCTTTTCATCTCATTTTCCTCCAGTTCAAGTTCGATTCACGGACAAGCAGCACTATCTACTATCCGTTGGAGAAACTACTATGAAGTTCCCAACTTTCCCAACTTAGTTCAATAGAGTAAAGCGAAGAAGGCGGTTAAAGTTGGAACAAAGAAAGTAAGCTTTCACTTGACAGCTTGTGAGTAAGCACATGGTTCGAGCGAAGTTCTTTTCAAACATGAATACGTTTGAAGAACAATTGTTTTTCTCGCAGTTGTAACAACCCAAAGATTTATATATGGAATTCAATAGCATATTGCAATTTTTTGTCTTAACACTGATGAAAATGTGTCCGATTAAAATTCATGAAAAGAAAACAACGTCAATATAACATTTTTCAAGTAATCAATATATTACTGTGTCACTAAAGATAAGCATAACTAGAATTCTTATTATAGCATGAGTTTTTACGCACACCTGTACCCACTGTGAAAGTAATTAATCAATCATGGGAAATGCTCCTTAAGTACAGTTGTCAGATTTATGTGCGTACACTTCATGACGTCCTCGAATTGGTGTAAATATTTGTTTTGTGTACTTGTGCACTTCAAATGTACTTTTAAATCCTTACCAGAGCGCAAACTTCGTACTTTAGTTTTCTCCCTCCCTGGAATCAAAAGCAAAACAAGACGAAAGTCAAATCAATCACGCAGCAGAACATGCAGCGCTTGTGTCATGCCAAGCATGTATGTAAGTACCTACCTACATGCCTTATTTTACAATCTATTTCGCCACATGTTCCTCTTTCTTGACAACGACAACAAATTAAACCGTTCAGTTACCCCATTTCCTTTCTTTTTCCGCTGTCCTTTCACCTTTCCTTCCTCTAACCACACTTATGAAGAAAAGGAAACAGATTTTCTACTTCTGAAGTAGCTTCCCTGGTCTCTTGGTGCAAAGGGAATCAAGTATATTACAAAAGGATAAAATTCATGAGAAAACAATATTTTCCGTGAGGTCTTAAGAAACAATCTCATCTTCAACAAGAACTTTTATCCATGTACTTATATACATGTATGCAGACATGACTATATCTCAATAAAATTATGAAGCAAACCCACGACACAACAATTCTAAAGAAGAAGAACAAAGTAGTGCCACTTTTTACTTGAGACTTTAGAAAATCTGAAATGTTCGTTCGTTCCAATGAGTTTGCTTAAGTCAACCACTTTTCTTCTTCTTGTCCTTATGACGTCCTCTACTAGGCCCATATTTATTCTCTTATAGTACAAAGCAGAGCGCCACTTCACCATGTCAAGTTTCGATGCCGACTTTGCTACCAAAAACCAAAAGAGAAAGCTTGAAGAAAACTATTATCCCATAAAGTGCTTTTCGTATATCTTAAAGACACGTGTGTGTGTTTCTAACTTCTACATAATCATGCATATGTACGTAAAATGCATAAGTACATATTTAACCATAAAATCTATATAAAATGCGTCTTTTCGTTCAGTACAAATCCATACGGGAAACTTTCCACGGATGGCTTAAGTGAAAATCAAGATTTATTCTGAAAGAAAGACAAAAGACAAGTAGCAACGGAAAATGCGAGTGGGTATTCTTTGATAATATTATGTATGTATTGTATTATGTATATTATGTGTGTGGTTGTGTGCCCGCTGCTATTGCTTTTTCCATTCCAAGTAGCTGTCGTCCAATATATGTGGCTACTTTTTTGTGTATACATCTGTCTCCTTTGCTGGCTTTTGTTTTTACTGTATACTCCCGCTGCTGCTGTTGAACCAGTTCTGATACGAACCAGGCAAACATGCATGAATTCATGCTAGGAGGAAAATAAGATTACACACACACGCAGCAAAAAAGAAGATAAATGTAGCAACATTTCTGATCCAACCACCACCACTGTACTTACATCACAGACACAAAAACTATCGTAAAATTGGAAGAAAACATGTCATACTGTACAAATGTATATTTTCCATGTAAATAAGTGTACCCAGAGGCAAATACATGGTATTGCATATTTCATACATTACTAACACAGCAAAAAAGTAAGAAATCTTCAATTTTTTGCGGCACAATTTCGCAACGACAAAAAGTTGTAAAAAGTGAAAGGATAACATGTATATAATTGTAATGTAAGCACATTGTATTTCCATTCTCTATTTCATAGTGCCATGAGCTATACAATGATTTCATATGTCAGTAGACACACAACCGATAAGCCCTCCTATCTATAAAGAGAGAGCAAGCAGCAGCCTCGCCAGAGCCCCAAGAAATAAAAATGTAAAAAGACATGAGACAACAATTTACATACATTCATTCATCCAAGCATGGTTGCACCATAAACATAATAGCCAAATAGAAAAAAAACCTAAAAAATAAGACAAACTGTCTGAAGAGTTTTTTGGTACATTCAAGCATGGAAAATAAATAGGACACAAAGTTTGTAGTATTCCGTAAGGAGAGTTGATGATGATTACAGAGAAGACTGGGACTACGACGAGGAGAACAGAAAGCTCAGTACTCACTCACCCGCAATCACTATCAGTCAGTAGTCACTATTGCTCACTTTTTTGTTATTGCTGTCGGTCCACTGCTATCTTTACTGTTTCAGCTATTCTTCCTTTTTTCTTCTGTTGCTTATCTTTTATTCTCTGGGGACTTACCTCACAAAGAAAAAACAAGAAATTCGCAAATAAATGCAGATGTCTTGCCCAGCAGTTAGTTGTGTTGCTACTTTGTTAAAATGTATGTACGTAAAATGGATTGTATACTGTATATTACACACTTACAACTAAGATATAGAAAGTATGGACCCTTGTAACACTTACAGAAGTGAGCAGTGCAATTTAATATACTACAACTGCAGGCAGACCTGACAGACAGTTACAGAGAGAAAAAACTACCAAACGATTGCAGCAGCTTTCTACGAACTTTTTCCCCATTCCAATCAGTCAATCCGAACCGCAAATCGAGTGAAAGTAAAATAGAAATCAACAAACTGCTGGAGAAAAATTCAAGCAGCGCACATTTCACGGATCAGATGAAAAGTGTAAATAACTTTAGGAAATACATGTTTCCGATTCAAGGAAAAAATATATAAAGTATAAATAATGTAAATAAAATTTGGATATTAAACGCATTATTAAAAAATTTTGTGTGATTCTTTCCCACTTTTAGCCCCTGGAAAAAATCTCTTAGAACGGGGATAAAATACACATAATATTATGAAATTTTCAAAATATCTTTTAATAATAGCCATCATCATCCCATATTTCACATGGATAAATGTATGTTTTTGTATTCCGTGGATGGAATATGGAACATAACATGCCAACAGCAAAATTCTACCTAGTATCATCAAAATCCGTTTTCCGTACTTGAGAACGTATTTACATATTTTCTTTCTTTTCTCTATTTTATTTTATCCGTTGTGTTTACGTAAAAAATATTGGCTGAGATTTCATGTGAAGATATGTAAAAAATCAATTTTCAGATTCGGAAGTCAGCAGGAAACACTGAAAATAGAGGAAAATTGGTAGCAAAGTATGGCCATGGTCGTGGAATGCAGAAGTATACATATGACATGTCGTGGCGTATCATAAAAGTAGTCAAGTCCCTCATCCGAAATACTCCATTCACCCACTACACACTATCACCAACATTTCATGATTATCAGCATGTTTTTATTATAAACATGCATTATTCTTCTAGACTCGTTCCAGAGAATTTTTTGTTGAGGAGTAAAAAGTGGAACTGAGATAGAAAAAGGATTTATCCTTGTGAAGTTGACAAATCGGCAACCCATGCCCTTTTCTGGCCACGTACTCACGTCTCTGGTGGTGGTAGTCTACTAAGCCTTTTCTACAAATCCACAACAAAGACAACATCAAGTGGTTCAATCATCTAACAAATTTATATGCCAATGAAGTAAGCAGTAATAATAAAAAAACAAGGCAGTAGTAGGCGTACTTTCAAAAGAACGACAGTAATGTAGAATTTAACCATTTTTCTCAAAGCAACCAATCTTGGCGCAATCTGATAAGAATGATAACACCCATATAACAAAGCATTTGATTATCATCAAATGCTTGCCAAGATCATATACATATTTTGTAGGACAACCTTTTAATGATAGGAATATGAACATACATGCATGAAATTCAATCAAAATTCTTAAAATATCCGCACCATATTTAGTCACGTTTACACATACACTCTCCTGCATCATGCTTAAATAAATTGACTTTCTCTTTGTTAAGCCGTTCATATTAAATGTGTTTCCTCATTTCAATTTCCCCTGTTGTCAAAACTATTAGATTGGTACCAAGTAATTTCTCTTTATTGTGATATCGCACCAAGCACTCTCTTCTATAAATCTTGTAGAGGGATGAATGCTAGCGATCAAGAGAGTAAAATTAATCTGGCCTTTCTACATTGAAAAAGGAAAGGCAGCAGATAAATTGTTTGTTTGATGTATTCTGGAAATTACATGTTTTGAATTAAAATGGAATGCTTTAAAGATATATAATTTTCGGAGGAAGTACCGCCACACAATTAAATTAAATGTTTATTAAGTTTCAGGTTTTTACTGAAACTTTATACGAATGGGGGGTACGGGACCAAAAAGTCCGTCCGTCTGTC
>JAQFXM010008507.1:0-10575 GCA_034693345.1 Entomobrya multifasciata | reverse complement strand
ACGAGATAGGAGAGGAGAAAGGCTATGCCTACTGTGGTATTTCCACAGTCGCCTGTTCGACCAAGTTCGGGGTCGGGGTCTTCGCAGTCTTCTTCGTCCATTATGCCGTCAAGAACACCATCCCAACCTTTCGAAATAAAAGTATACACAATGTTTAAAAATTCGTGTTCAAAGTAATAAATTGACTATACATATCTATCAAATTGTTTATACTACAAAATCGAATTTCGAATATTTGTTTTAAATTGATATTCGAATATTTGTTAAAAGTCAATATTCGAATTTTTTTAAAAGTCAATATTCGAATATTTTGTTAAGAGTCGATATTCGAATATTATGTTAAAAGTTGATATTCGAATATTTTGTTAAAAGTCGATATTCGAATATTATGTTAAAAGTTGATACTCGAATATTTTGTTAAAAGTCGATATTCGAATATTTTGTTAAGAGTCGATATTCGAATATTATGTTAAAAGTTGATATTCGAATATTTTTTTTGTTTTACCGTTTGACTTCAATTTCCCCTGATATCAAACAGTCTAATTTGGTTCTCAGATGTATACGCTACTTAGACAAACTTTCCACCACTTAAATAAACAGATTCCCAATTAATAATTTATTTGTAAAATCTTAGTGAAATTAAAATGGCAGTACAACTTATCCTTAGTCATAGGTTCAATAAGTATTTATTTGCAGTATTAGACGGACTCTTTTGATGGTTTTAATAAAGTATACAGCGTCACAGCGGCGTAGTTTTCCATCATGGCGGCTGAAATCTGGCACTTGCTAATGTGTATTCATATTATGTCTTTAACGGTCGCGTCGAGACAAGTTCTGCCATCTAATCTTTTAATCTAATAGGGTAGTGGTTTGGACTAATTGAAGAAGGTCTAGGCTTTTTCCAAGATTTTTTTTTTCATTTCATCTTGATTAAGCTCAATGCATTATACTGTCAAACAGATATTGTTTTACAAATTTGTAACCAAAGTTAAGATACAAGAGGAAAAGCTTCATGTTCATTTACCTGATCAAAATTGATTTGAAGGCCAAATATTTTTTAAACATTTCCACTTTTGGTGCAATTACTGACCTAAAGCATGTAAAATATTTTTCTGTAAGTTGTAACCGTACTACCATTAAGAGTGATGTTATTAACGGCCGATAGTGTGCTTCTTTTTTGGCTGGGGGGAGTAGAAGGAAAAAGCATGTCTGCCCATCCGTCTGTTAACACGATATCTCCAATACAATTTATCCAATTTTTATGAAAGTCGGTATACAAGTTTATATTGTATAAAACTTGTTTTCAAGTCACATCAGTTGACTGCATTTGAAATTAAAAGTTCCTTTTTCGATGAAGGATGAGTAAAATTTTGAAGTTAACTTCAATACTAAAGTTTCAAGGTAATTCAATTCATATAGCATTATTTACAAGCACGTTAACTTAATTAATCGATTTTTAATGTGTTTTAATAAAGAAATTATCTTGAGAAATCACGCAAACGGAAAAGGTATTTTAAGCTTATTGCTATTTACTTTTTGATGGCGAATAAAAAAATATGATGGTTTAAATATTCTCATAAATAAGTCAAAGTCAAGTTCATTGTTATGCATTCCTCCTTATGCATCCGCCATCCTTCAGTTTTTGTACTTAAAGTTACACGATACGAATTTGCACGCAAATCAAAAGTACAAATCTCAACATTTAACTAAAATTATGTCCATAAAGTTTATAATATTTCTATGTTTAACATATTGATATATTTTACATATTACAAAACTTTAATTTGTGTACGAATTAATAAAATATGAATGTTTATGCAAGAGAGTAGAAATCACCAAAATAAAGGCTTGGTTAAGCATTTGTTATACAAAATGTAAATAGGAATCTCACTCAATGTCAAATAAAACTACCAATTTTTAAGACACTGTTGCATCATATTCCAACTCAACGAATATTTCCTTTCAAACACATTATTTAACTCTGAATGAATCGTTATTTTGGGGTCAATCAGTGTCGTGGATTTTCCACAAGAGTACATAGGCCCATAAAACAATCTATTGTCTAAAATCCTTTAGGCTTAAAATATTTACGTCAAATTTTCGAATCGCTGAAGCCTTGTGAAATACTTTAATTTTTATAAAGATGCTCCTACACATATTTCTAAGCAAATTAAAAAGGAACCGTTGTTTTCGTTGTATAGAAATGACATTATTTTATTATCTTTTATCAATTTTACAAACTAGCAACAAAAATATTTTCCTCTTGGATACGGATATAAATTCTATAAAACGAATTAAGTGTTTGTTTTAAGTTTGTACATAAACTTATATAAAATCCCCTCGTTGTGTTCAACTGACTCGACTGCCCAAAGTTCGCTTACCAGAGAAGAACTTTCCCATTTTTTATTAGACAAATATCATAAGAGTAATTCGAATTGATACGAAGTTGAAAGTGTCTATACGGTTCTATAAAATCCAATTATTAACTCGGCGAATAATTGTAAGAATAAGTACCTAAAAAAATGAATTTTATTTTGTTTTTGAGTATTTTGTTGAAAAGATTACAGACGCTAATTTATGCTTTAATTGCAACAAACAATAATTTATTCATTTAAAAACAGCTTATTTACAAATAAAAACTTATACACAAGAAATGGGTCAAAATATATTCGTATGTTGTACTGCGTGATGACTTTTCCAAAAATGTTGTTCTCCCTGGTGATCTACTCACTCTTTGGACTTAAGGCAGACATAAACTTTGAAATCATTGGCCCAAAGCTTTCAGCAGCTTTGCTTATCATTGGACCTAATGAAGCAAAAAGTCCATCCATATCTCGCCTGTGAAGACCTGTAAATTTCATGGGGTGTAATCAGACAAGTTGAAATTTCTTTAATGAATATGTTAATATTTAATCATTGTAGTAAAATTGAGGTATTACTGTGTGTTCCAGATCCATCACCATTGTTTGCAACTTGCTCAGCCGATTTCGCCTAAGAAATTAAAACATGGGTTACCTTTACTGAATTTTCAAAATCTTAAAAACCTTTTCATACAATATTAGAACCTCTAGCGTAGAAATACAAACAGCAAGCACCAAAACTAGAACCATGAAGAACGTAGCGCTTTTAAACGCCTTCATTTTGAATATAGACTCCAAAGTCAAATCAAAACTTTAAAAAATCACCTTAAATAAATTTAAGTTCTAAACTGTACTATCAAAACAAAGATTTATGTTGTACTGAGAGGGAAATGAAGGTGCATATTTATACTGGATAACTTTTTTTGTATTTTTAGCCAATGTTTACAAAATTTTCCAGAACAAACAATTGCTAAAATTGGCATTTTTATGAAAAAGTCGAAAAACATTATTATTCTGCTTTCAAAAATAAAAATTAGACAATTGGTTTTCCCAGCAACTATTGAAAGTGTTTGACGTCACTGAATTAAAAAGGTTTTGTAATTACAAAAAACATTGTCCTTTTTACACTATATCATGTAAATTTGCATGATGACCATGTACCGTAACACAACACAGTAACAACATCCGGTGTTATTTTCATTTCAGATACATGATAAGATAAACAAAAGAAATAAAAATTCAATGAATAAATGATACACGAGGAGAAAACAAATACCTATTGAATAATACAGACATCGAAAATTACAAAAAGAGTCCGGAAGAATGTTTGGCTATTTTTCATGTTTGAATGTGACAAAAAGCACGTCATGCAGCTTAATGTCAATATGCATGTTTCTGAAAAGCAAATAGGTACTTTTTTATTCCGTGCAGCCAATAAATAACTTATTTTTTGAATACATTATTGTTTACAATGGCGGTAGGCCATTTTCATAATAAAAATTGGCAACTAAAAAATTCTCAACAATTTGACACAATTGACCTTTAAGTTCTGGAAAAACCCACATTGTCAGTTATATGGTACAACTGAGGATAATTTGAAGAATTTGTGTATGCACTTATATTTCACTTTGGGGGAACATAAAAAAACGCTGATATGTTTTCATTAAATGAAGATTTAAAAAAAGATATCCGGTCAAGATTTGTAACTGCGTAATTAAAGTTTCAGCAAGGAGATTGCTAATTAAAGTGAAGCGGACTACGTGTGCAGTATGTGCAGTGTAAATATTTGCATGCCTACTGCCTCAAAAGTCAAAAGGCACATTCCGACTCATTCAGTTCCGTTCTTAAATTGAAAATTTTTTGTACATTTATTTGTGACACAATCAAGATTTTTTTTTACAAAGGTTTAAGAAATGCATAACTTGAAGAGTTTAACATTATCAGAATTCATTACTGTTAGCTTTTTGGACTTATGATTAGTTTTAGGTTTTAGTCCTTAAAGTAATAGGTGAAATAAAACCACTTCATTGGTGTAAATTTTTGTCAACGTTATTTCAGTGATTCATTTATGTGATCTTCGTCAAGATGGGTATTTATACATTGAGCAGCACTTATATTTTCAACATCTTCGAAAGTACTGACAAGTAGATTATTTGGTAGCACTAGTTTCTCATCACCTATATTTGAGTGGAAACCGTTCAGTTTTTCTAAGACATCATTATAATGAACATCAAAAATGTGCCCATTTAGCATAACAAAGTTTTCTATTTTAATTTCCACACATTCAAAAGGACAAGCAATTTCATTCGCTAAATTTTCAGTACTATCTTGTTCTAAAGGAAATAGTATATCAATGTGAGAACTTATCAGATGGGTCTCAAATTCTAACTTGTCATTGTAAATTGATTTAATAATACTTGCTTCACATATCCTACATGTATGGTTTCGACACTTTGTCAACTCATAATTATAATCGTCTGAATTTTCAGGTGAAACATTTATATGGTTTGTCCTATCAACTGGGTATTTTCTGATAAATCCTTTCCGAATGTAATACACAATTCTTCTGAAAGGACTACAATCATAGCAAACGAACACAAGAATACTCAGTAGTAAACCAACCCCAGGAATAAAACATAAAATATAAACACCAGTTTTACTAGTTGTTTGGGTATAATCTACCGTGTACCGTCATTAGACCGAATTTAAAAGGCCGAACGACAGAAGACCGAAAGACAAAAGCCCGAACGACACTTTTCAGAAATGAATTTTGGACCGGACGACAGAAGACCGAATTTTATGTCAGTTGAAGGATCTTGTGGATTTCATAATCTAATCCTATAGTTTTAATTGTCTAATTTATCTAATTCAAGAAATAGTTTAACTGGCCCAATAACGTTAGAATGCATTGTTTTACAATAGTTTTATTTTCAAGTGGAAACTTAAACATTAAGTACAAGAAAGTACCTAATGTCGAGTTGTGAAATGGAATTATCTTTCGTAACTGTTTATTTAATAAAGGTATCTTATGAGTTCTGTCAAGATCATGCTTATCAGATATGTCCTCCAGAGTTTGACTAGTTATAATATTACGATTGTTTGTTTCTGCTTGATGCAGTTAAAAGTTCATGATTTTTACGATTTTTAGTGGCTAACTTGTTCATCTTTTTTCACTTTATAACTAGAAACCGTACAAGGGTCTTTGTTGAAATCATAAAATTTGGTCTTAGCACTGTAAACCATTCTCCGGAGCCTGCAATCGGTATTTACCTTGATATATAACGGTCACATATTAGGACTACTGTATCTTGTTTAAAGTTGTCAATAAATCGGAAAGCCTTTTCAATTTGAAAATCTATGACCCCAACTTGAGGTTTCACAACAAAATAACTATAAATTGAATCTTTCAAAAGTACAGGAGTAAATCACTCCCAGTTTTTCGAGATATCCATAAACTTAAATTTTCGGTCAAATGTCGTCTTTAATTCTGTTAAGTGTCGTTCGTCCTTAAAATTTCGGCTTTCTGTCGTTTCTGTAAAGTGTCGGTCGGTCAAGTGACGCTAGACCAATAAAACTGTATACGCACATTTTGCAACGACGGAAGAACATTCCATACTTGAGATTCGTACAAACTGGAAAATTTGTTTTGAAGTTGTATGGCCTCTTCCAAATAAACATGGTTAAATCGATCACTATTGTATTCCTTTAGGCTTAAAGCAAGATTTTGAAGACATTGCATCACTAGCAGAAAGTCAAAATCAACATTAATGTACGGCTGATAGGCAAAATTCCTTTCAAACTCAATTTTCAATTCAAGTTTTATCAAGTGTGGTAGAGAAAGATGTAGCACATTAGTTTTAGTTGAGTTTGTCCATTTAGCACCAGAAATTTCCAGATGACTTAAAGTTTTCCCAAAATTATTTGCGATTACAAATAAATGTTGTATATTTTGATGACCGTAATTTCGAGCTGGGTCTGTACACAAATTTATGGTTAAATATTTGAGTGGCCATGTGACATTATTCAACAACGACAAGTTGCATTCTTTTCTTGTCTCAAAAATGCTATGCTTAACAAAGTCCTGAATGTGTAGATCAGTAAGGTAATCCAATCGAATGTTAGAGTAATCTTTCCATAATGGCCCTAGAATTTGTCCACTCACCATCTCTGGATATTCGATGTGGGAAACGACCTTTTGAACACGTGGACTTCTTGACAAAATAGCATTTAGTACTTGGCTGGGAACGGTGTAGTATACTTTGAGTATCACCAGTTTGTCAAGTAATGGCAAAGGACTAACGTTCACTTGCTGTTCTATATCGTTTGAAAAAGTTTCGTATTCTGGACGTAATGTCGATTCAAATTTTGTGTTGATTCCATATTTTAATTCCAAACTTGTCAAATTTGGCATTGTTATAAGCCAGCTACGTAATATTTGGTACCACTGTACAGCACACGGTAAGTTTCGTTTACTACTTCATTCAGTAAACCATGAAAATTCACGAATTCTGTCGCCAACGTTTTCCAGTATTAAGGTGACTTTTGAAATGTCAACATCAGAAACTCCACGATTCACAGTGAAGCTGTTTATAACTATGGGCTTGGACGTTGGGGAAATATACAAAGGAAATTCTTTGTCAACACTATTGAGGTACTGGTCTACTGTAACTCTTGGGCCGGACTCCCTGCATTGTGCATCGTTAAATCGATGAGTGAAAAAATAATTATCTATAATATTCTTAAACCTTTTGCTCACGAGGCGCATGTTTTTTAGATCTTCGTCATTCAGTCTAATTTTTGTGGCTTTTTGAAGACTGAGCAATATCTATAATTTAAAAAATATAAATTAATATTTGATTGTAAAAAATATTATTCAAACGAATGAAATACTAAATAATTAAGAACGGATCTTTACCTCTGGTAGTAAACGTGTGACTTTGTTTTGTTGCCATTTCAAGGCTTCTTCGTTTCTTAAACCAGCTGACGCATAGAAACAGTTAAGCCATGTTCGTGGATCAACCAGATACTTGTTTAGGATAATATCCCAAATCTGTGGTTATAAATAGATGTTATGGCTTAAGTTTAGAATAAAATGTTTACTAAATTGTTTTAAGAATTTTAATAACTTACATCAGCGGAAAAAATGAAGAATGGATGCACACCAACTTGTTCAAACGCTCCCTTGTTATTTGATTTTTGATAAACTGGAATCACGTACTGTCTAATCTCGTGAACTCGCTTCTTCTGTATTTCCATCTGAAAGTTTTTGGACTTTTGTTTGATGTCGTCTCGAATTATATCCGCACGTAAAATCATAAAAGTTTGTAAAAGATCGGTTTTGCGCCTTACTGTTGTTGCTGGCTTGTTTGGAATATTATCCATTGTTAAAATTGGAAAATAACTGCAGTACAAAATGTTTTAGTTTCTTTGATATATTTTTTATTTTAATGAAGTTGTTTACTTGCTGAAAGTAAAACACAAACTAAAGAAAAAAACAGTTTCAACAAAATGTTAGTTGTGAAATAAGCTTGTTTTAGGTGATTTTATTGCAGGAGGTCTGCTTGACAAAATTTCCACGCCTTACGCATAACTGACTTTCTTGAGTGCTTATAAGTCCTATGCTTGCAATAGTGTTGTAGTCGTTAGGTACCACATTATCCAACATAAATTGAATGTGCATTGAAATACATGATTTTGGAAGAATAACCTGTAAGGATTATTTTATCGTGGGCATATGTACAATATATTGTAATGGTAAAGTTTGTGGGGTTTAAACTGTTGTAAATTAATTCCCGAGATAATTTTACTGGCTGCGTAAATGATGGTTGAAAAATTCTTATTTTTAGCGTTACACATTACAAAACCATCACAAACCCATTTGCTAAGTTCGCTGCATACTCCCCTTCCATATTTTGAGTCGTTATGTTTACATAGGTGGAGTAAGTGTTATGTATCCAAATTTGTACGTTCTTGTATACAATACCAAAATTTAAAGGTACGCATTTGTGAAAAATAAACTTAGGCTCAAGAATGAGGTAAAATGTATCGACATCATAAAGATAATCACTAGCTTTAATAGTCTATGCGCATTTTTTTAGGGAAAAAATATTCTAAATAATATAGGCATACAATTATTGGTCCCTGAAAAACAGATCATTTTTTATTTAAAATATTTTATAACCGTCACTGAGGACGTTTATTATGCATCACTTGCCCCTTTGATACGTTTTTCAGGGGAAAATGATTTTTTATAACAATTTATATACATAAGATATCCTTTGTTGTGAAGATTTCATAAGTTCGTTGAACCGGCCTAACTCCAGAACATCCAGTTATACAGAGATTTTAATTTCATAAGTGCGAATCTACTTCAGTTTTAGAGGAATATCACTTCCATCATACCAAATGTGTATTGTTTTGGGACCTTCTTGTTTAAAACTGCAGACATAGAGCCAAGACGACAGACTTGATGATGTACTTTAACCTGGAGTAAAGTACAAGATATTAGCTGCATAGCGTCATAATGTTTTTCAATGAACATTATTTAAAAAGACAGAAAAAACAGTTTATCATTTCAGTTCTTGAATCTCTAACGCTTATTTAGTGTAAGTACACCCAAAAGCTTTTTTATCTTATAATGCCTAAAATATTCAAAAAAAAACACAAGTTAAAAATTAACCCCAAAAGTTTTCCATATGTGTAAGATAGACATTAGCGACCAAGTAAAAAAGCCAAGTCAACAGTGCGATCACATTATTCGCGACCTGTAGCATTTCTTTCAACCAATACAAGCACATATAAAATTCGCTATTGACTGTCGCAAAAGATGAGCGACCGATTAGTTTTTGCAGAAATTATTGTAAAAATTCAATCTTCTCTCAAGAATGTATGACAGGGGCAATATGTTATCCTTTACGGTAAGTGTATTTTAACTGTAAGTCTGCAGTTTTAAACAAAACGTATTTTGTATGATGGAAGTTCAATTCTTCCTGCCGAAACTGAACTATGTTCTCAATTACGAAAATTTACGTGTCTGGATTGCGGGTTGTTCAGAGTTCAAACGTCCAAAGAGCTTTAAGAACCTTCACAACAAAGGATGTATTGCAGAAATTAATTTAAAAAATCAGTTTTCCCTGAAAAACGTATCACAGGGGCAAGTGATTCATAAATAACGTCCTCAGTGACGGTTATAAAATCTTTTAAGTAAAAATTGATCGGTTTTTCAGGGACTGAAAATATACTCCCTTAAAATTAATGAAAACAGTAATTATGTACAAATTAAAAAAATAACGTTCCTCTTTTCACCTTCTCTTTTCTTGTTTAATAATTCCTCATCCCATTTTCTCATTCGTTTATCCACTTCTTTTAACTCCTTTTCCAACTTTGCCATAACTTCAACTTTTCGATCGATGGGAAGGAAACCGGCCATTTTTAATTGTCAAAATATCTGCCTGTTATTTTAAACGTATTTACTTCACTTTCAGTGTTGAAAAACTACTCATTACTGTAATAAATATACTCGTAGCTTACTTGATTTGTCATGTTTGTAATTGTTTTAATTTCTTATCTTCATCATACTATTGTAAAACATAATGCTCTCAAAAGGAATACATATACATATGTATAGGTACGTTAGAGCATAAGGTCAAATAAAAGATCGTCATTTCAATGCATGCGTGACACATGATTTTTTGCTCATGCGAGGCTATTCACTTCGATTTATTCATAAAACTCATGGTTTCATGTAATATAAATGAGCAAATTTTGTTTCCAAATAACACAATTTAAGACACAATTTCTAAAAAATTATTTGAGATAATCGATAGTTTAATATTTTATGAGTTTTTACAATAATCACGCTTTGACATCAATACATAACTCAAGTGTGAAATTTTGAGCAAACCTGCATTTAGATTGGCAAATTGGTAAACAACTTCTGAGATGTTCAGTAATGTATCTTGTGAATCTTCTTCTTCTGAAATGGAGTTATTTTAACATTTATGTAATCCAAACAAAATTACATTTTTATGTGAAAATGAAAGTATAAATAACAAACGTTTTTGGTGACAAATCGATTTGAAATATGAGTAAGCTGAACACATTCAAAGTAAATAGACTGTAAATATTTACAATACAACTCTATAATTACATTTGCTTTTTTTGACAAAGTGCCAAATTTGTGCGTTCAAAATCATGTGTTAAAACCCAATGCTAA
>JAQFXM010008506.1:0-10579 GCA_034693345.1 Entomobrya multifasciata | reverse complement strand
CCTAGACTTTATTCGAACTTAATTAAGTATCCTGAATGCTACAATAGGTTCTCAAAAACTGATGTATTTCATCACTTTAATATATGTATTTTTACAATTACAGTTTTAACAAATTTACACGAAAGCCTGATATTTCCACTATATTATATTCAGTTTGGCATAGCGCACAAACTAGTGAATATGATATGATGTCACTAAATAAAACACAAATTCATCCCAAATGATGAAATCGTCTCTTAAAATATATTTGCGTATTTGTTATATAGGCCACCGATCTAATTTTCGATATTCCTGGGTTGAGTTAATTATAGCGTTCATTTTAACCAGGTCTTAAGAAGTTGCATACAATTCTGAGCCAACATCGAAGCAGGTGATCGACAGAGGACGAGAAGGTGACACTGGCTAAAAAACTAGTCTAAATGATATGATGTCATTTTTTATAAAAACAATTCTCCCAAATAAATTGAATAATAGTATTGCTTGCTTGATAGTTATATTTTTCAAAATGCTGTAGGAACAACGAATTAAAAGTCGTTACTTATACTGGATTTTATAGTTGCGTAAAGCCAGTATTTACAACGTCACATTTTGTAATTTTATCAGCATTCGTATATACACATTTTAAGCTTCATGTTTCCCTTTCCCAGAACACTACTTTGAATAAAATTACAAAATAAACATACTATATAAAATATAATTTGTTGTTCTAAAAGTATAAGTGATGTACATTAAACGAAACATGTAGGGTTAAAAGTAACACGTAGTTTCAAACAGCGGAGCTGGAAATGTTTTCTAAGTTGAAGATAAATGTGTAATTATGAAATCACTCTCATTTTGATGTGAACATAAAAATCGTTGTTGTTAAGCTGATTTACTGTATTAAAAATATTGATTCCTAATATATTTGCCTCTACTAGGGTTTTTATAGGTACTAGACTGAACATGTTTTGGATGATGATAACACAAAAGCGATAATGTGAAACATGTTTTTACATAATTCCTTTTATCTACTTCTACTCAAGGTTACTTATGTAACTACAAATTGACAAGCACATAGTAATGCTTTGAACGCTCAAATACAAATCTGAAATACTGATAAATTAGTTAAAGGTCAACCCACTCAACAGGGACTTATTTTACTTTTGCAATTCTCGTCAGCAACTTTTAAAAAATTAAAAGCAAAATGACTTTGATCAGTGGAAAACTCCTGAAAACTGTTTTGTCAGTAGTTTCCATCTGCGATATATTTGGAAACTTACCAATAAAATGGAATCAAACTTCTCGGAAGTTTACACCAAAATCGTCACGTGTCAGACGAATAAATGTTTCCCTATATTATTTTGGGCTCTCTTCATTTGTGGTAGTGGCCTTGCAAATTTTTGCTTTTCGAAAATCAATCAGCAGTTTCAACATGGTTTACAGCCTCATGATTCTTTTTGGCTATTGGGTTTGCGCACCAAGCACAAGCAGTGCTTACAAGTGGACCGATCTGCTATGCAATCTTTTAAATAGCATGATCGCTTTTGAAACTCGTTGGAAAGAGCTTAAGTTCCGAAAACCTGGAAAGGCACTCACAAAATTATTGCTTGCAAGTGCTTATTGCACTACCGTCCCAGTCGGATTTTCTTTGGGAATATTTGTGGCACCTTGTGTTCCTGTTTATCCAGGATTTTGGCTTATCAGCGAATGTCGTGCACAACATATGGAGCATTCATTTTTTCTCATTGAATTTGGAGTAAAGCTACTTGTTTTCTTGATAACCTTTGCTGCATGGTGCACATTAATGAGCCTTATGATGCTTCAGGTGTGCTTTGTGTTGCTACAGGGTCATTGCTTCTCTGCATACATTAAAGGATACATTGACGCCGTGGAAAACTTTTGGAGAAAGTCATCATGCAAATCTTGGGATTGGATGATCCACGCCTTTCGAGAAAAACAGTTAATGATTGCAGTTCAACATCGACAACTGAATGCCAAGTCGGTTCTAATTGGAATTCTTATCCCAGGTCCATGCGTTCAGGTTATTGCAAACTATATTGTAATTAGCTTTGCTCAAGGGAATTCTCAGGCTCCTCTACAAATGGTTTTGCTTTGTTTGGTGTTGTCGATGCATACATTTGGAACCCTAAGTTTGGCAATACATTACCTGTCCTTAGTATACACGAGTTCTACGGATTTACCTAAATTAAACGCGTATGGGGCACGAAATAAAGCGTTTCGAAAGTTTTTGAGGTCATGTCCAATTTTAAGGGTGTATCTTGGAGGAAGTGGGAACTTTATTGAACAAATCACATCCTTGAATGAGGAAAAGTTCTCACTTGATCAAACTGTTACCCTGTTGCTTACTGGTTTTTAATAATATATATATAATTTTAACGTCAAAAATCATAAATGCTTGCTATTTTTTAGCGTTTTATAATACATTTTATTTTGTGCTTTAAAACTTATTTTAAGTTTCTCTAGTGCTTGTATATTTAATATGAAGTTAATATGCAAACATGTACATGTACCACATATTTATTAATAAACATTAATGCATATTAGATATATAATTCAAGACCTATAGTTTTACGATGTAGGTTTGTTTCAGCCCTAGGTTTTTCCTAGAAATAACTCACATTATGATCTACATAAGGAATGTTTTTGTAAAAATTATCTGCTTGCGTATGCTTGAAATAAGTAAGTGCTCAAAATACCAGGAGTATGTGTACAATATCGAAAATGCGTTGAAGTTGTATGTAGCTAGGAAAAATATAAATTAAAATTCTAACAACAACAAGATTAAAAAATCTAACAATTCATACAATACGTCGTAAAGGTAGCCCTACTAACCTCCCCCTAAGGGTACATGCCCTCCAATCTAATTCTTGGAACACATTTGGAGAAAAAAATCAACCACAAATTAAATTCTTAGGAAAGGATTTACATATGTACATGTATACTAAATAGATTTCGGTATTTGGTGCTAAGAACGCTCAAGTAATTAGTAAATGGCATACTTTTTTAAAGATGAAGTTTTGTTTTTCACAAAAATATGTTTTCAAGAAACCATCAATCCAGTAACCTTTCAACAAAAGCGTCCTTTTACAGTAAATATCTGCCATCTGTGTCTGTTTGCAATTGATAATTGCCTACAGAACCAGGAGTGTGCATACAAGATATCGACACTTTGTTGGCAGTTAGGGACAGGTTTACAACCGAATTTGAGAAATTAAACTTTGTACGGAAAGCAAAACACAATTATAATTATAAATTAGTAATGCAATGACAACAGGTTAAAAACATTATCTAAACAATTCATACAAAAATTCGTAAAAGTATCCCTACTAACTTTCCCATAAGGGTACATGCTCTCAAATCGAATTCTTGGCACACTTTTAATTGCCTTCCTGAAATAAGACCTTCTACTTGTCATCCCATTACATAATTTCAAAAAGTCATCCGCTACATCTGCATTTTCTCCCACTATACATGATTCTTGGTGTGCCACAATTACTGGTACCACTACCGCAAAAATTATAATAAAGCAGGTAACTGGCCCACTGTCAACAATATCATTCGTAAATCTTATGCCGACCACAGTAACACAAACAAATACGACTAACAAGGTAAAATGATGAAAAGAAATAACATAACATGCGAATATTTTGTTGGTTATCAAATTAAACACTTGCTGAACCCTCACCATTTTTATAACATATTCGTCCGTAAGAGTTCCCCAAAATTGTGTCTCGATTTCATATGAAATGTTTTTATGTTTCATTTTGGCAATGACGTTTTGTGGTGACATAGAGCTTATACAGGTATCCTCTAGCTGCATGCTACAAACCCCCACGGTCACCAATAGCTCGAATACAGAACAGGCGTTTGTTATAGCCCAAGTGAAAAAAAGAAGTAAAGGCAGGTGTTCCCATTTTAATTCTAAATCAAATTCGAATAAGTCACGGATAAGGACATGTGTTGGTTCCCATGAAATGGTGAGAAAAATGGTCATTAAGGGTGGGAACATTATCGCCCAAAATGTTGTGAGACATAAGAAGCCAGCACCTCGAAGGATCTTAGTACGACGTACTCGGTCAAATGAAAGGTTTCTGGTGGACATCATCTCTAAAATTTAAATAAAATTAAAAATTAATATAATTACTTATGTGAGATTTTGGTATTGTTTTACCTTGAATGTAGTTGCTATAAGCAGACATTTGATTTAGTAGGAATGCAGTTTCAGGAATATTTCTTGCTAATCTATATCCGAGAAGCAAGATAGTGAGGATAGCCAGTGCTTCAACCCATCCAAGAATATAACTAGCAAAATCTATTCCTGTCCCAATTCCATCCTCACTATAGCTTTTGATTATGAGGGACATGGCTAACATTACTGGATATGAGAAACCCATTATTAACAAGTTGTTGCAATTCCATTTTATGTAGCCTTGTGCTTCATAAAGTAAATTTTGTTGTTTATCCACTCGGTAGTAATTCACCCCTGTCGCGTACTTGGCACCACGTATTTGCCAAATTATTAACGATTGCATTCGCTTTGTGATCATTTTGATGCCGAAGTTTTTAAAATGCACAACTGACTTCACTACAAGTTGAAATTTTACTGGAGGTTTTACGTAAGAATAACTGAATTTGAAGCTATTAATTTAAGTTAAATTTAATCGAAATATGACAAAATTATGTGCGCATGCAATCTTTTACATAAAACATCGTGATGAGATTACGTATTATACTTTCTGCCTTTGCAAGAAGTTATGGAGTTACGAAACCAACCATGTCAAGACATGAAAAGAAGACATAGATGATTCTAAATGTAATCCTACTTGTAAAGACTATCTGATATCTGGAGAAAATGGTTGTATGGTTTAAAGATATGCTCAAGTGACTGCATGGAATTATCAATTTTGAGCAGATCAAAACGCATTGAGCTCACAAATGCTTCAGCAAATGGCGTTCATACGTAGCAGGAATGGGGACAGTTAAAAGGTGCTCTTTTAGGCTTTGGTCACATACACACAAGAACTGAATCCAATACAAAAACTATGTGTTTTACGGAGGGGGCATGGTTTGAAGACAGAACAATGTTTTCGTACATCATTTTATATGAAAAGCCCTTTTACTGAAGAAATCAGTTTACGGCTTCCAGAACTTTGAAATTAAAAAGTTCGTAACATCTTAAAAATCCGATGATTTTTTCAATTTGTTTTTAAATTCTGGAAAAAGTGATGAGGATCAGTTTTGTAACATCGAATTATGATCGGAGTTTTTGAACCTAAGATATTGAAAATATAGTCAGGAGATACACACAAATTATTCTTTGTTTTACTTTGTCTGAGTAAGTTGTTGAATAGCTTCGCAGTGCTCCGTACCAATTTAGGGTACAATGTTATGTTTATATGTATGTGCTGGGTAACCAGATTCGCTACAAGTTGCTAATCCACGCAAAATGCAGGCTGAAAATCGCTGATGATGAAGTTCTTGACTTAAGTATTATAGGTGTTAAGTTTGAAAGAAGTTTTGGGAATAATATTAGCATTAGAAATGAACAGACAGACATACAAGCCAATTGCATCACTGCAATGAATACATTCATCTACTTTATTTTTTGGTTACAAGGTAGTCTAAAAATGCTTTTTGGTTACGAGGACTTGTATCTGATACAAATGCAATACCAAATAAGGTTAATTTTTTTTTGTTCTAAGCGTGTCTTAGATATTTTTTGTTATAAGGTAGTTTAAAAAACATGATTTAAAATATATTTTTTAACTCCAAAATACTTATAAAATATGGTTATAAATATATTTTAAACTATAAAAGTAGGGGATAAAATGCACTAAAAATCATCCTATCTTATTTGTGTTAAAGTGGGGTATCTTTTAATGGTTAAGGAGATTTTGGGGTTTTAATTTTCTTAGCGGCCGGGGAGTGGGAGTGGATGGAATTAGGCCGTAGGCCAGAACCACATAGGTGGGGGCATTAAAGCTGTGCAGTTGAGTGGGTGGGGTGGATGACACCGTAAGATAATATCTCCTTTTACTTCCAAGTTGGAATTTGGACTGGTGAAAGTAGTGACAATTTTCGTGTTGTTCTATTATATGCGCATATCTCTTGTCCGTACTCGTACGTTTATGCAAGGTTATCATGGTACTTTCACCCAAAAACCCAGTGTGTAAGGCAATTTATTGAATTTTCGTGTTTTTGTTAAACATAGCAATACATTTGATTTATTTTCACTATGTATAATCAAACGATACAGCATCCATTTGAAAATCTGTATATTTTGTTGAGTTCAAACGTAACACATAGACACTTTGATGTGCAATTGATAGCTTGTTTGAAAGCATTTACTCAAATCGCAACACCTAGTACCTTGGTGTCACGCCTGCATACGAATATACAGACACGACGGATTTTTTATTGATTTTTTTACAAAAAGTTCAAGCTTACAATTTTTAAGCAAAAAACATTTTATATGTGACTTATGCCTATAATTTGATTAGATTTATAAATATTGTTTAAGCAACAAGAGTTAATATAAGCAGATTTTTCCTATTGATTTTACGCCTTACATTTTAAGATGTACCTTACTTCAAAAATTTGAATTTTTTAAATATTTTTATTCGAATGTGAATTATAATTATTCATTAGCCTATCGTTAAAACACATTATTATCAGCATCAATTTGAAGAAGCTTGGAATTCACCAAATAACAAATGACATTGGTGTTATTTGCTAGTCCAACAGAAAATGTACATTTGATTTTGAGTGATCCCTGTTTGTTTAGTGTAAAACGATTCTCTCTAATAGCGTTATTCAAGTCAAATGCAATTAAACACAACCCATTCTTCGTAAAATCCTCCGGTGTTATGTAATTTCCGCCATCTGTCGCAGGAAGAAGGCTGAAAAGCTGCGAGTATGCATTTATAAACTTTTTTTCTGCAACATTTAGGGCAATGTCTTTGAATAATTGAGGTTCCCCATCCAATAAAACACTTATAGATGCCAAGTTATTGTGGTCGAAACGCAGTGGAGACTTGGATGGAATTCCCGAATATGCTGTAGAATCGACAAGTCCAATTACTACTGCATCAGGGCAGTTTCCCATCTGCAACGTTTCACTGATGTGATTGACGGATCCACTTGGAATTGAATATGTTAAGCAGTCAAAGTCCTTGTATGGATATGAATACAATTTTCCTGCTGTAATATCGTCTTCATGCATCTTGATGACTCGTTCGCTGGGAATTACACGTTTGCATCTCAAAATGGCTTCATCAATGATGATAAAATCCGTAAATGTGTTTCCAGTAGTAGGATCGTCCCCAAGCATAGAAAACGTATTTGGAGACCGACGAAGCTTGATTTTTATGTTGGTGTTTGGAGGAAACATGTGGTCGAGCTGAAACAGTCCATGAGCTAATTTGCCTTCAACTTCAAATGAGTTTCTTACTTCCTTCAACTTTGAATAAACATTACTGCTTGCATCTACAGCAGCTGTTGTTGCCAGATTTTCCTTGAGCAATAGCTCACACTGGAATTTTGTTTCTTTCGCGTCTCTTCCATTTGAGAGCACACGATTGAAAAAGGCTGCATACGGATAGTTATTAGTTGATGCTGTAATGTTGACATTGTTGACATAGATTTCCAGGTTTTGGAAAATGGATGCAAATGGAAAATTTGCTGGTGCCGACTTTGATGAACTGACCAATGCTGTTCCTGCCTTATCTGTGCACTTTAATCTCATATATAAGCTTGAATTATATAGGTCCAGATAATGAGAAGCTGACGGGGGAATATTAAACTCCAAAGGTGTGTCTGGGTTCTTGGTTGAATTAAGTTGAAAGATGTCCTCGTAGTGGGAACTTACAACTGAAACATCGGTTGGAGGTAAATTGGTTATGTCAACCGAATAATGATATGAAGCCTCAGACTTGAGGGTCTGTTCTTCAATCTTTCGCTTCTTAGCATACTCCATTTTACCTCTTCTTGGTTTTAAATTTGGGGCTCCTTTTTACTATTCTAGATTTCTTTTTAGAGACTGATTTGCGACCAATTCGGGTGGCGACTTTTTTCGGACTGACGCTCTTTCCTCTTGCTCTGCCTTTTATACCTTTCTTGACCACCTTTTTCCTAAGGGCGGGCCTACGCTGTTTACGTGTTGATAACTGAGGTGCAGGCTTATGATTTGGATGTTCGCCCTCGAAATTTGGAAAGGGAATAAGATCGGATTTTGCTTTTGACGGTACAAGAAAGCAATCGCCGCTTTCTTCGCAAATTATGTCCGTCATGGTTTAATTTTTCTAAAGTGGAGGGTCAGAGTTGTAGGATTTCTTGAGAAGGATGTGAACTCGCCAGTGTCAGAACGTATACTGATTCGAATATCAGATATTTTGTTTCTTGACACTTCCTTATATACTATCGGATTCAGTTTAAACTGGACTTCAGAATCCTTGTTACTGATTCGATTAAGTACAGCCAAGACTTGTTGCTCTTTGCCCCCATAAAACTGGGGAGTTATTACATCACTCGAAACAACAATCTTTGATGACGTCTGGTAGATAGAATCCAACAGAAATTTTTCTCGCCCTGCTGGGTCAACGATTTCTTCTGGAATATTGATTGTACCCTCCCCTTGAAAATAAAACTTGTCTGGGAGCCCAAGGTAGCTGTTGAGGAATTTCGATAGAATTATCCGTTTAGTAGGTGGCGTTATCGAATACTCGACCTTTCCGTTTCCGTAAACCATTGATACATTGTGAGATTTCTCCATTAGTGGCACCAAGATATATAACAAGAGAAGATCAATATCTGGTTTACCATGTATCTGTTTAATTTCAACAGAATCAGAAGACAGTAATTCCCGCTTGATATATCCTATGGAATCCAGTGGTTTCAGAGACTCAAAATATTCAAGGTCTATTTCCGTTGTAGATGTAGTTGAGCCCTTCTCCAACACTGGTGATTGAAATCCAAGGAATTTTTGTAGACGCTCCCCCAATATTAATTTCGATTCATCGGGAGGTGTAAATTCAATCGAAACTTTTTTTATTATTCCAGCTTCAAGAATCGCTGATATATGTGCTTCCAACTTGAAGGTTTCCAGATCTTGGTTTACTCTTATAAGCCATTGTGAAAAGTCTTCAGAGTATTTTGCTATATGTAGGTTGGATGATGTACTGCCAAGAATAATTATTTCGTTATCAGAAAATAACAGGTCGAAGAATGGAATGTTGGATTGGTTGCTCAGTTGTATTTCGTCTCTGTTTAATGGTCGTCGATAAGTGTCATAGTAATACAAGTCAACCAACCCGACCTCAAAGTTTTCAACTTTCACCTCATGCGGCAGCCGGTTTTGAAAAATATAGTTGGTGTTGTGAGGAAATTCATCAAGGCAGAGATTTGACTGTAAAGTTACGGTAAACGACTCGTTCTCAATTCGATCCATCTTGATTTTCGGCATAACCCAACTCTTGCTCTACAAAAGACGAACTGACAGGTTCTCCTGAAAGTGTCTCCAATTTATAGGAAACGATCGGATGGCTACCAGGAACATATGAAGCCACTTTGAAAACGTCGTCAGAAAACGACTGCTCATAACCTTTTTGAAACGTTAAGCGGGACTTTGCTTTTCGGACACGGTCGCCAATTTTATACTTTGGAACTGGTACTGGTATTTGGGCCAAGTCGGCATATAGTTTGTGAAACACTTCATCGACGTCTTTCGGTTTGACATTACTTGGCTTGTACCCATGTGATGAATGCGGCGTATTGTTGTACGACAAAACCAGCTTTGGCAATGTTTCGATCCACCTCGTGGTTTTTTCCTGAGTAAAATATTTGAATAAAAGCTGCTTAATTGTCTTTATTACTCGCTCGCACATTGCAGCTTTCCGCTTGGTCTTGGATACATAGTGCGTAATGTTGTGTTTTTTCATCAGATCTTGAAACGATTTTCCCACAAACTCGAGACCCATATCCGAATACAGATAGCGAATTGCTTTTTTAGCCTTTTTTAGAATACGAGCAAAGGCATCGGCTACTTGCTGTGTGGTCTTCTTTTTAACTGGCTCAATGAATAGTTCTTTTGTAAACAGATCAAGAGCAGTTACTAGCCAGTTGAATCCGCCATTGCGCCTTGAATACTTTTGCATGTCAATAAGGTCAACGCAAAAATGTTCTCTTGGGCCTTTTAGTATTATTGCACGAGTTGGATATTTTCTTCTTGCTGGCTTATGCACTGAAAAAGCATAGATATTGCTAAGCTTTTTCTCGGTGTCTCGGATATCTTTAATTCCTCTGGCTTTCACAAATCCATGCAAAGCACGTAAAGAGCCTGGCTGGGAATAGTTTGTCTAGGCGCGTTTTATATATGTTTGATTCATGGTTTCCTTTTCTTGAAACGTTTAATTTCGTTGTAAGCACGAAGTGACAAGTACCGAGACGGAACTTGTAGTAACTGATGTATATTATCCTCCCAGTCCAAAGGTCTGAATCTTCCTCTTACTGCATAGACGATAACGCTTTCACTCACAGATATGTTATTGTTTGTTAACCAGTTTTCTAGGTCTAGAACTTTCTT
>JAQFXM010008505.1:0-10579 GCA_034693345.1 Entomobrya multifasciata | reverse complement strand
TCAAATACTGCATTATGCTGGGCTATACTAGGTATCTAATTAAAAACTGTAAACTTACAAACAGTTGCGTAAATTATGTTATAGCACAAACTTTGTTTTAAAAAACTAACACTGAACAGCTTCTGTTTTTTTGCTTGCTTTAGTTGAAAAATGTACTCATTACCTGAAGCATTCAGTAGTTATTTTTTAGTATAACTTATGTTATTTTACAAGATTAGGATTTCCTAATATAATTCAGGTTCCATACAAAAAAACCTTTAGTTTAAGAATCGGGTTCTTAAAAACAAGATATTGCTCTGGATTTGGATACAAAAATTACTTATAAAAAATAACAATAAAATAGTGGTAATGGCACAGGCTATACTATGCTATTAAAATATCAACTACTGGTACATTGCGGAAATTTTTTACTCTAATTTACGATCAATGTATACAATGACGGTAATGCTTTTGATACCATTACGATAAGGATAACTATACCATGCATAATTTACCCCTCCTAAATGAACAAAGATGCTCAACAAATCCTGTATTAAACTTAAGACACATCAAACAAGTGTTTTTTTGTGATCTCAGCTTTGTTCAATTTAAAAGAACATGATACATAATTTTTTATTAATTTCATAACATTTTATTCAAAATTATTTACGTAACATTGCATTCAGAGTTTGCATTTTAAATTTTATCTTTCAAAAAATTAAACAAAAGTGATCATATTTCACATGGACATAAAAAACAGGCATCAGACAAGTTTTGAAAACAAAAAAGTCAGAATCACGATCACTGGTTTTTACATCTTGTAATAAACATAATAAAAAATTCGCATTACTTCATTTTTTAGATTTTTTTTGTTAATGAAGACGCTTCCAGCCTAGTTCTCATGATATTCATACATACTTACAAATAGTAATAGATTCCCATGCGGAGATACAATGCACAAGAATGCGAAATTGTTATCATTAGCATTTCTTTGTATAATTTCATCATAAACGGTTTTTCATTATATTCATTATGCATACGTAACATGAAGTCTGAAAACACTATAATTTTTGCGTCACTTTTTTACAAACAGCAAACATTCTAGTTATGTAGTAGGAGTAATAATGGCAAAATGGTGGCATTAAAATTACAATACATAACTATTATGTGTATATTTTTTGTTGATGCTGCTGTCATTGCATTGTTGTTGGTTTCGATTCACTGAATCTTGTTCACATTTTTGTTCTGAAATCCGACTAAAAATGAGGCTGCCAAACCAACTGCCTTGAACGAACAAGTCTACTATAAAAATAGTAGTAGGGACAATACATGTATCCCTGCAGCTGGTTCGCAACATTATTTATAAAAAAGGTGCAGTGTGGCAGTAACTCTGCACTTTACAGTTGTTGATGATTTTCAGCATTTTTTAAATATTTAGGTTCCTGTACATGCTTAAAATGCTATGTTAACTACCTATTACTCAAAAGTTATACTGCAACTTTTATTTGACAAGTTTAGAAGAAATGAAATAAAGACTACATCAACTACACTTACAACTGTGTGCATGGATTAACTTGTGTGCAAAAAATAATTACGTGCTATATGTTCCTTATAGTTATTTTGAGAGCAAGACCTGTCTTAAAGTTTAGATTTTATTGAGAAATAAGTAAGATAACGTACTTGCTTTATGGCAACTACATACGTGCTTATTTTTGCTTTGTAGTGCGAAAAATATAAATATTTTTGTAAAAATGGTGGTAGAGATGAGAATGAGAATAATATATACACTATGTACAAAATACCTATACTCAAAGGAAAACATGAACACATATTGTAAAACATCGAGTAAATAGTACCTAGTAATTAGTACATTTAATTACTTTAATTGCTTCAAAAATACCCAATCAACTACATTTTTAACTTTTAATTCTTCCATGACAAGGACGGTGAAAGTTACTAAATAAACCGCTTGCATTTATACTTATTTTTAAAAACTGCTGGCAGCTTCTCGTGACAGGCAGTAATTAATTTAGGAAACCATTTAATTTAACATGTTATGCTGCACTGTCCATTATTCGACTAAACTAATCATTCTATAAAAAAATTATGTCATCTTGAGAATTTTTAATGATAAATAACCATTTTGGTTAAATAGATTGCAGTATTATTTTCAAATTTTAATTGCTATAATCTTCATTTAGAGTATTTAATTGTACATGAGAATTTATCTTTGTCTTAAAGTTTCACACTTCCTCATCTTTGACTTGGAAAAACAATTAAACATAATTTCGCCTATTTGCTCTTTGCGTCATAGTCATAATTACTAAAAAATAATTATCAATTTTTAAAATCGTACCGTTTGAAATATCACACGAATTGCATATCATTTCATTACACGAGCCCCACAAAAGTAGAAATGGAATTTTAATGGCTTCTATCTTCTATTTTTAGTTTGACACGTATGTTTGCTGACATCATCATCATCAAATAGGAAATGTGAACTAAATGCTTGCACACGTACACATTACCTATAACATTCTTCATACGTCAAAGTCAAAATATTATATTCATAAGTAAATATGTATGTTAAATAGAAATTGAAAAGCAAACACATTAAAATGCTATAAATGCAAGAGTTATTAAACCCTATCAGTCAATCAATTAGTTAATATAAACGGGATTCAATATAAGACGACAAATCTGTCATATTTAAAGTTGGAAAAATACGGCTGAGGCTGAGGTGTGGTGAAGGTCCGTAGCCTAATTCTGTCCATAATCTGATAACTGAGCAAACGCACCTGAGTAAGCAGAACACATTCACAATCAATCGTTGTACATTTTCATTACATTCAAGATTTAAACAAAGAGAGAGCTTGAGCTTCACGGCTTCACGCAACGACTACTTCAAAAAGGAGAAATGCATTTATATTGCCTGTTGTAAATCAAATCAATGCAAAAATAAAAACTGTCAACGTCACCTCAACCGTGGATGAATAAGGAACATTAACAAATTAAATGCAGCTGGTTGGGTCATATCATCACTCGTCTTCGTCTCTGTCTACTCGTGTGAATGAACCATACAGATCATAATCATCATGGTTGGCAATAAAAAATAATGAATAAAATCGAGATGTATTTGCAGAAAGTTTCGCTTTGCATGCATGCTAAACAAGCACAATGAAATCTCAGTTTATTTAAATTAAAGATTTAGCAGTGATGGTACATGGTACATCTGCTTTTTGGCAGTGTTGTGCCAGTGCCCCTTGTTGAATTCCTTTGAGCATGTCGAGAGTTAATGGAAAGAGAGTTGACAACAATGACAACAAACAAAACTCATTCATTTCATACGACAATCCATTAAAAAATTACCTTTTGTAAGTTTGAAGGTATTTTGGCAACTGGCGCAATCGCAGTTTTGGTTTACAGTAGTCGCTGTTGGCGAATACTGGTGTGCACTACACACTACCATTTTTTTCTATTTGACTAATCAACAATCATAAAAGAAGCAGTGAAGTCAGTTTGAAGTGAATGATGAATAAGAAAGGACGTAGAATATATAAACTAAATGGGTATTATCTTTATGACCGCATGTGTTTGTGTCAGGTCGTTAAAATTTGTTTATTGAAAAGCAGCGCAGCGTATTTTCCCAGGATGAATTTTAATACACGCATAGCTAATGAGATCTTTGTGAGGGAAACCAATGGCATGGTACATATAAAAAACACATATATTCCTTTTGTGCTACTTCATCTTTCTTTGGTTTTAGTACCAGTTCCTTATTACCAGCTCATTATTAAATTACCACACGCATAATATCTTGACTTTTTACGATAACTAACGCATTTTAAAAAATTTCATGTCACAAAAATCATATTGCGTATCAATTTACCTATTCTCTTGCAATCTATGTAGAATCCAAACCGCCCGACTGCTCATCTCCTGTTTGTAATAAATACTCACGGAGCAGATAAATTATTATTAGCCTTCAACTACTACTAGTTTAAGTTTTCTTAGAAAATATCTACTAGAAATAGATTTTCAAACGTGTATATTTTATTAAATTTGTGCAAATCAAAATAAGTAAACAAATCAGATGCTTAATTGATAAATGATAGGATAACCAAATTGATCATTTATTCTCTAATTCGGTTATGTCAGTTATATTATGAATATTATGCGCTTTGTAAAGCTTCAAATAGATAAAAGGAGAACACACTATTATCAAGCAGAAGTGATCATGAATGTTAACGTTTAACATTCATAACAAAATCACACCACATATTCAAGATTCAAGATAGAATTGGTATGTAAAATCCACATATTATGCATTTTATGATCACGCCACGCCACGCCATGCCATCCCCTTTTTGTACTTGCAACGCTTGTTTTTTAACCGACTTTGTTCGCAAAATTATGATTATGACTTTGTTTATACAATAACTAAACTAACACAAGCAAGATTTTTTTCCTAACGTCATCTCATCTCATGTCAGATCACCCTACACTTTTACATTGATACTCACTGTTTTTTTGCTCTCTTATATGTTATCTGAAACAAAGTATGCGTGAACTATTTTATCCAAACAAACTAAACTAACCATCATCATCATTCTATCGTCATTCGTCACCTTAACCAACACTTACAATCGTGACGATGATAATGATAACGATAACTATACACTGCGCTGCCTGTTCTATATTTATTTTAACGTTTAGTTCAACACTTTGGCCCAAGTATGAAAAATATTCAGAGAATATTCATTCCCATACACACATGCAATAGTATGCAATTTTTACTAAAAAAATTGTATGTTTTTGTAACACGTTTCTTTTTTACTGTGTCATGTCATGAAAAAATGAATAGATCTACACACATTTGAACCACAGAAGAATGCTGTTTGTCAGTCACACCAAAAAGCAACATTGTTTTTCTTGCACTTACACAGATAGTAGAGACCAGCATCATCATCGCAAAGTAAAAATGAACCTTTATCCAATGCAATCCACAAGATACCTTTGCTAGTAAAACATGTTGTCTGATATGATGCAAGTACCCATCAAAGAGGATAAATGAACAAAAAAGGACTATCATGAGAGCAACCTTTTTTTATTCAACTGTTTATTGTACTATGTATGCCCATGTACTTTCATTCAAAGCTAAAGGATTGGATTTAATTTAGATATATTTTATTTTACTACGCGATCATCATCATGATCATCCCACATCACATCACATCACTTGTAAAGCTGTCCCCCACCACTACCACCACTCACTCTAATCTGCTATTTCATTTTCATGTGAAGACTTTGTGTTCAGTCAGAGTAGTGAGCTGATAAACATGGCATATGGCTAATGTATTATTTTTCTTATTTGAATTTTGTATGGTGACATGGTATGGCTGGTACTACTAGTATTGTACGTATTTTATACACACAGATATTTTATATGGCATGGCAAATATTAGCTGTTGTACTCAACTCTTATTTGAAAAATACTTCTGAGAAGAAAAATAATAATCTGCTGTTCATTAAGTAAAAAGAAATGTGTGTATATTTTGGTTTGGCACAGTGCACAAAGCAAGGCTTTCAGTGTGGAACTGTAAAGTGCGAGTTAATGCGAAAAAAATAATACTATAAGATAGCACAGAGAGCTAGTTTACTTAAAATGTAAAGTACTCTCTTAGTCGTCTCTACTCACAAAACGTAAGTAAACTCACTGATCATCATCAAATCAAGATACAACTGATGACGATATGATAAATATGCTTGTAATAACAGAGAGTAGAGAAGGTGCTGCTGGTTGGTGGTGATAATGGTAAAAAAAGGATAGAAAAGCACTACTCAACTCATCAAACTCACTAAATAATATTTAAAGCTGCATATTTTTTAACTACACTCGCTTCGCTACTCGCTCCCATCCATCCATCCAAAAAAACCAATCCAATCCAATCCACAAAACATCAAAAAAGCAAGAAAAAAAATATAGTACAATTATTTGTTACGTGTACAATTTTACACCATCATCATTCAACTTATATTTTTTTCCTTGTCAGTTAAATGTAGTTTTTCTGGCAGTGTATAAAAAGTTGCAAGTGTGGTGGTCTGTGCGTGTAGAGTAGGATATCTTAGCGAGTATCACTATCTAAACTTAATAGTAATCATCTTTGCTAAAAGATTTTCTACATAATATACTTACATTGCAAATATCGTAACTCGCAAAACATTCAATTGTGGCAAAAAAAAACAGAACAAGAAAGAAAAATATTGAAAAAAGAGGCAGACCAAAAAACCAAGTTGAGAATGTAGATTAGTTAGTACTACTGTCTGTTAATGTAGTACTGAACATTGAAATAAAAAAATAAATTACTGCTAACAAAAAAACCTAAGCCAGTAGCCAAACCAGTGATATGATAATGATAATGAATATGATATGATCCTTTTTGTGTGTAAAGTGCAGAGATTGAGGAACAGCTTCAGTGCACAAAATGGTGGAGGACTGAAGAGGAGCACAGAGATACGCAGCAGCAGTGAAATAATTTTTTGAAAGAAGATATTCCTCCTCTTTTAACATACCAATCTGCTAAAATAGTAAAAAAATCTGTTTAAATGATTTCCCATTTTTAGAAAGATTGGAAGAGGAGGACAGTCAGAGAGTCAGAAAAGGCGTGGGTGGCAGTGGTCTGGTCGGTGAGCCTGAAAAAAAATAGATCAGTGCATCAAAGAAATTTGTCAAATGAGTTGGTGAAGTGGAAAGGATTTCGAAATAAAATATAATCCCCATTTCCTGTCTTTTGATACGATTTTTGTGGTTTTGCCTGACTGATTTTTTAAATGAGTTGTTAAAGTCTTTTTTTAAATATTATAAAAAAATGATGGTGTGGGGAAGAACCATTACTGCTGTGGTGTTTCGTGTGAATAACTGTATGAATTTTGAAGATAAGGTGATAGTTTCTTCAAATTGCTACTCTGTGTTTAGTATCAGTTAACCAGATTGTGCGATTAGCAAAAAAAAGTGACGTGACGTGACGCGACACAACTTCCGTTTTTTCTGTCATTAATCCAATTATACGCATACAAGTGTTATTTAGATAAATACATGTAAAATTCGCAACAAAAAATTAAACTTAACTGATCCCTTCCGTATCCCCGTCATCCTCATCACATTTTACATCGAAAACGCTTAAAAAGCTGTAATTAGATCAGATCAAGATTTAAATTTTTAGTCAAGTCAAAAAAAGCAAATTAAATTTCAAGTCGAGCTTAAAAAAACGGTTTTAAATTTTTGCTGGCGAGGCGAGTGTGAGCCGTGAGCAACGAGAAGAAATACAAGATATCTCCTCCAGATTTTGTGATAAATTACTAATTTCGCATTAATTATGATGATGATCATGACAAAAGTTTGATTTCTCATTTTATAAAATATAAAACCGTGTCTTCATCATTATCGTCATCATCTTCATCAATTTAATAAAACTTCCAAACTTTCTAAATTGTGCCATTTTAAACGTTGTTTCATTCAATCTCTGCGGAATAAAGTGCTTTTATAAATTTCCTTCCTTGGAATCGGATCGTGGAACGTTTGAGTAAAGTCATCAAAGTGGAGTATGCTGATGTTAAGAAATATTTAGAAAACACGGATGACTTAAAGGTGAGATTTTTAAATTTACGGAGACGATTGAAATTAGATCGCTTATTGTATTGAATTGTAAACGAAACGACCTTCCATCTTTAACCTCGAAGCATCTTAAACCTAAACCACCCGAGTGAAAAGGTTACCTAATGTAATGAATAGATTTTTGTTTGATCGGCATGGCCAAATAATTGACCGTGACAAAGACTGACTACATGTTTTTCAAAATATTTATTCTATTTTTCTCTGCCAGTCAACTTTGTAATGGGCTGCCAAAAAAAAGAATTAAATTATTTAATACCATTTCCTTGAATCCGTTTTACAATGACAATGGGGAATGCATATTATTTAGCGATAAAATAACAGATAAATGGAAAACATTTTATCTGTTTTCTAGTTTAATCGTAATCAGTAAAAATCATAAAGCACTTGTTCCTGCTATTGTTTGATTGATGATTTAATTTGTTTTCAATTGCAGGGCTTCCAACACTACATTTAATCTCATCGCTCATCCTTGCCACATTACATATTACAACTTTGCATTCTCCTCTTTGCAGTAGTTTGTATGTTTCATCGTGTCGTGATATTCGTTTTTGAATAAGAAGAGAGCAACCTTTGCTTTGGAACATTGGAACCATTTTTTATTGGAACTCTGCCTGGTCTCTGCTCTCGGTCAACAAGCTTCATCATTCCAACTTGAGAAGAACCAGTTCACAGTGGAATTTTTTTATTTTGGAATTTTCCGATGCAATTTGAAAGTATTTTCGAGTGGGAGTGAGTCAACTGTGTTTGCATGAAAAAAAGAGTTTATTCACTTTTTAAATGTTATAACAGTTAAAGGCTTAAAACATTTAAGTGTTCATCATCAAAGCAAAGAATATATGAAAGTTTGACAAAAGTTAAGTTCAACGAGAACAAAGAGAACGGGTTTCTATTTCAAGAAGAAGAATTGACGTGTAAACTTAATACCCAATTACGAGGGTTGGACATTTGGACAAGAAGCTCAAAATAAGAAGAGTAAGTCTACTTAATTTAATTTTGATTAGTCTTATCGTGTTTGTTATTTCTGCGGGATTTTCATCATAAACAAGCTGTCAAAATAATCAATCGAGAAAAAATATTGAATAGGAATATTTACGCGAGTGAGTCATTCTCATTCTATTTGTTAAGAAAAGCATAGTCCACTGTCCACCAATTCAAAGCAAACTCCAATGTCGACTTTTGTTCGTTAGGTTTTATAAATGAAAGTCGGTGATACATACCATACAAGTATGCATATAACTGGTTGGTGACTAGGACTAGGACCCAGACCCAGTCACTGGGTACATTTTTCATGATATTCATAAAGGGAGTCCGGAAGAAAGGAGAAATAACGGTCATTCTCATCATGATTATGAGTCATCTTATTTCAAGGGTAGGTTTATTGTCGTCGGTTGGCAGACTTGTAGTTTATAATAGGGCTCGGCTAGGGCTTATCTAAAAACACGCATGGATGATTCATTGAGAGTCAGAGAAAGGTTGAGCATTGATCTATTTATTTACTTTATAAAATTTCAATGTCGTATTTCTAACTTGGGACACGACAGTTAACTCAGTATGCCATTTTTATGTGCTCCATCTGGTTTTTCGATTCATTAAAAAATTAAATGGAAATATTTGAGATCAAATTAATATCAAAGCTATTTTTGATCGATCTATGGAATGTTTAGACTAGCTATTTCAGTGTCATTTCATTTAGACATAACATATTTCAGAATTTTTTAAATGCAGATGCAGAGCAATTAAATCGACATCCGCATCCCATCACAGCACGTGTTATATTCATCGCATTGGTAAAGCACATTGAAAATTGGTTATTTATTGAATTTTCTTGCTGCTTTGGCTGAATGAATGAATGTTATTGCAAATTGTAATGGTTTTTTGGCAGGAAATCCTATGTACGTCATCCCATCAAAAGTAAAATGATGGTACTGATAACGCCTTCTTCTCCAAGACGCGCAGTTTTTGCACTTATTCCACCAAAGTAAAAGTGTTACACAGTTTAGTATGCATTATGCATGCAGTATTTTGTGGCAAGTATTAAACCAGTTTTTATTGCACACAGTTAAAACTGTAGCGGTTATATTGTATGCTTTAATATGGGTCAAACGAAATTCTTGGAAAAGTATTTTTTTCATTTTATTTTGCAATAATTATGCAGACAATGTCAAAACAACTTTTATATGAGTTTTTTATAGCTAAAGCTGTTGTAATCTCAAACTTGGCTGCGGCGACATGCCATGCGCTATGAATGATGAATGGTGAATAGTTTCGAAAAATTGCATACGTGATGGTCTTAGGTTTTATGTAGATTTTGGAGCATGGTTAATAATATTGAAAATTATGCTCTTTTCTGATGCAATTAGACTTTTAAATGAAATCATAACTATTAGTGCACTGTCAAAGCTGTTTCATCAGCTGCAGATGAAGTTGAAGGCGAAGATGATTAAAAAATGATGGCTTAGAATGCAACCACGACCCACAACTCTAAAACACGGGGAGGTGGAAACCATTTGATTGGTGGATGGAGTTAATGTACCATTTGTTGTGCTAGTTCATTATGAGTTTAATCATATGCTTTATCAATGCCGTGAATGGTGCACTATGCGCTATCATTGGTCTTATTTGACTTGATGATTTGAAAAAAATATCAGTAATTCAGGGACAAGCTTAACAGCTAACTTGAGTATGATAAGCAATTGCTCTTCAAAGGAATGGTGGAAGTAGTAGTAGAATTAAAACAGCTACGGTTGGTCTTATTATCATTATCAGAACTAGTTTCTAATTAAAAGTACTTACTGCTATACTTAAGTGTAAAATGAAGAAATAGTGTTTGAGAAACTCAGGATATTTGTTTTTTTGTTTTACGATGAAACTGTGCTTACACTTTTATTGACAGGCTATTTCAAAGGTCACCATAAATGATTTTAA
>JAQFXM010008504.1:0-10581 GCA_034693345.1 Entomobrya multifasciata | reverse complement strand
TTCAGCTTATCAAGGAATGGCAACTTGAGAATTGACGGGGATTCGATACTATAACCTAATGTCTTTTGAAATAAAAATACATTGTTCGTGTAATGAAGAATACTGCTTGACAATGCTCGACAATTTAACAACCAGAGTAGAAAGCAATATGCCATTGCGAAACTTAGAATAAAAAGATATTTATTTGCACCAGAAGGCGTATTGTCAAAATAAAACGCAAATATTCCTTGTAAAGTTATGGCTAACGTATATGAAATGTACAAAATACATGTAACATTGTGTGGAATCTTTGACTTAGTGAAGTCAAGAGATTGGTTATTGAAATTAAAGTGAAATGGTAATGAATTGAAAATTTTAGTGAACTTAAAAATAATGCGTACTAAATAAACATACTGAGGCAGCATTTCGTAGGTTTTTTAAAAAGAATACAGCTATCGATAGGTTTCTGGTGTCTATAAGGTGAAGGCTAAACCAAGAATCAAAGCAAATAGCTTTAATGACTGTAAAAATGTTATTTACTGTTTGCCTATTTTAATACAGAAAAAGGTTACATAGTTTTCATGAACAAGATTTAACTGTCAGAATTAGTTTTGAACTACTAAATTAAGACTATATCAAGCCTATTTCGTAAGTTTTGACCTATATATGACGTGAGCTTTAATTATCAGTTTTTCATTTGTTTAAAGTTATTAGTTTCATGTTGGGGATAATTCAATTTATATTCAATTATATTTCTACATATAAAAGCCTACTGTTGGAAAGAGTTTAATGGAATACCTTTAAAAATAGATTGTATATTGAATATTTGAATTACGAGTTCGTGATGGTAAAATGATGGCATATATATGGGGTTTCTGACGAATTCTCAATTGACTACTTTTCATATTTTAAAATATTTTCTTCGTTATTTTTAATGTCTTGTTGTTTAACTAGATACTTTATGCTTCAATATGAAAGTTTTTTACGAACATACTAAAATATGCAAAACAACATGCCACCAAATAGCTTGACCTATTAACTTGTAACATACAATACCGAATTTTGCAGAAATGATTTTTGACGTAAATACATTAAGTCAAGTGAATATGAATATACAATGAAAAGTTTGTCGGAGATGATCAAGTTTGTCGACATCATTTATATTGGAATATGTATGGTAACAATTACTTTGTTGTGCTTAAGTATGAAATGGTTTCATTTAAAACCAAATAACATTGTTCAAATTTGAGCCTAAACAAATAAATACACATCAAATGACATGTACATTATGAAGTGGCGAAGCCACTTATGAACTTCACGATGTCTGTCTGTCGGTCCGTTCGGACGATAACTCGAGAACGCATTGACCGATTTGGACCAAACTTGGGTCAGAGGTACCTAGGGTCATGTCCTCCTCCACCACAAAGTTTGACGCCAAAAGGTCAACGGGGTCAAAAGTTAAGGGTCAGAAACTTCTCAAAGGTGCATGTATTGATCCTATAATGTTTATAAATGACGTCACACATGACCATAAAGTTGACCTCACTTGACCCCAAAGTTGACCTCACTTGACCCCAAAGTTTACCTCACTTGACCCCAAAGTTTACCTCACTTGACTCCAAACATGTCTCTGCTTGCCCCAGATATCTCGTAATTCTAACCAAACTTTATGTAATTTCATACAGATATTACATAACTCATCATTATTATTACGTTACTCACAGAAAACATTGCTAAACTTCTCTTAAACCTTACGTAATCCACCCCATTAATTATGTAACTTCACCTATACATGCCATAACGTTTGTATTTACTATCTATCCTTGCCAATGGCTATTATATAAGTTAGGAAGTTTTTTTGGAATTAGCTGTTAACGGAAAGGGCCAGTAAGCTACAGTTTTCAGTAAAAGTAAACTGGAAACTGTTGCTGCACAACTAACTTGTTACAAGTCGCTTCGCCACTTATCTACTCCTAGCTTGATGGGTTTATTTTTTTAGTAACGGTGACTTTCATACTTGTTGAGTCTCAGTCTACCAGAAAAGAAGAGAGATTTTACCCTAAATATTTTAAAGCACATATGAATCTTCCCAACAATGTATAAAATAAATACATAGAGTCTTTAATTGAATGAAAAAAATCAAGTCAAGTTGAACGTTTTTTTAACCAGATTTATAAAAGATGATCGCGATGATCACGATGACATGCCAAAGATGAGATTTGACTACTTGACTTGACATGCATTTCTTTTAAAAAAGTATTAAAGAAGTTTCATTCATTCATAAAAACATAACACACTCTAAAAAACTTATTTGATTGACTTGCTGGAATAAACCTACAAAAAAACTGCCATGTCGCCATCAACCATCGCCACCACCACCACCATAATATCAGATCAATATCCTTTTTTCATGTTTGCAAATGCAAAGAAAAGCGAATCGGTTACCAAAAAACGAAGAGTTAACTTGTTTTTAACTCTTTTAGCAGCAGAGAACCATAAACGAAAGGAAGGTAAACACGCAAACATGCAAAGCTTATCATCTTGTCTACGTCTCTCTATCGTGGCTTGACTCATGACTATGTTGAGATGAGCTTTTTTCTGTATTGCTGAATGGTATATACTGTTCCTACAAAAACCAGCAGACCACGTGTTTTTTTTAACGTCTCAATTAGCAAGAAGGCATGGACTACGATTTTTACGAGATGAAGTTTAACCCTTTGCATTTCACACTCATCCAATCCAACAAAGTTTCCAAAAGGAAAAGAAAACGACGGGAAAATTGAGAAGGTGAAAAAAAAGAATAAAATAGGCAGTCATCCATGTCACATTGAAATGCATGCTCCGTAGAAGCAGAGCAGAGCTGTGTACTTGTAGTAAAAAAAAAGCTGATCTTCATCATCATCATCGCCAAATTTTCAGTCTGCACACAACACACAAACCCAGCCAGCCAGCCAGTTATACAAGAGATCATTTTAACAAAATCATCTTCTTCCTTTTTTCTGAAGTTGACTGCCTATTTTTAGCCTGCTCTCTCCAAAAAGTACAACTTAAGCATATACACACATAATCTCACCAACACAAAATTTTCAATCATCTTTACACAAAATCTTTTTTCCTCTCTCCCTTCTTCAATGAAAAGGGTTGCACAAGTTTACAGTTTACACACTCACTTTGTAAATTCCAATCTTTGTATCTTCACTTGACTCTCTTTTCTTCACGACTTGACTCTCGATTGTTTTTTTTTGAAACTTTGCAGAAAGATTCATTATGACGCTCTGATGATCACCTCAAAAGAAAAAAAAGGGTTAAATTGTTTTCAAACAAAGTGTTTAAATTAAAAACTATCATCATTAAATTCTATTTTGTTATTATCATTAGCCATAAGCTATACATAAGCAGAAAAAAATATAAATATTTATGGGTATGTGCGCCATATGCCATGCCATCACATCGTCGCGTCTCCTCCCATTCCCAAACCGCCGCGGTGCAAATCATGTTTTCAATTAAATATGGTATGCAGGAAAAAATTTTAGAAAAAAAAAATCAAGACTAAAAAACATGCAAGATAATTAACAAAGGTATTTTGCACGCTTTTTGGGTGGCCAACAAAAACTTTTTGAAGGAAAAAAAATAATTTAAACAATATTACAAGCTTTGTTGTCACATATTTTTTTTTCGGAGAAGGAACATCTTTTTTTGTTATTTTTCACACGAAATAAATTACGAATCGGTTTGTTTAGTTTTTTGGCGGTGTGAAAAAAAAGTAAATGGCTATTCATCTTTTATTTTGGTGAAGTAAATAAATAAAATAATGTTTAAAAAAAGAAAGAAAACTTCAACCAACTTATGTTACAACAAACAGACTTAGTTAAAAAATAAAATTTATCATTAGCATTTAATTTTGTTTGGTGAAAAAAAATTCGATTTTAATCTGTATAAATTTTGATACATAAAAATTCCGTATTTCCACCGAAACTGTATCAATATTATCGTATGGGTATATTATGTGTATAAATATTTTATTTTCTATTTCATCCTCATCTCAAAATAATCCTATAAAAGTAATACATTACTTTCCTCTTAAAAAATGTTTACCAAAAATATATTTTTTTATTTTTCTCTAACAAATTTCTAATCAAAAAATCATCATAGCAATTTCCCCTGTTTATTTTCTTGGCGACATTTTTCAAAGTGGCAAGAGAGATTAGATAAAAGTTGACTTCTCTTTTATCATGATATACACACCAATAGCCAAACAATTTTTATATATTTTTTTCTTCACACAAGTCAACTAAGAGTAAGAAAAAAATGGGAAAAGAAGTTTAAAAAAGAAAAATAGAATATTTTGGAGCAGAGCAGACAGGGCAGAGACGTAGACACAAACTCTCTTTCAAGCTATCAGAGAGAGAGAGAGAGTTCATGAATTTGAAACAGAGTTTTAAAGGAAAAGTAACATAAATAACCCATTAGACAATTTTTTTTAAAGAGAATTTTCTTCTTCTAACGATCAGATCCGAAGAAAACACAAGGCTAAAAAGCAATTCGATGTTTTCGGATCTTAACTATCTGGCATGCATGGCATCGCATCGCACGGTCGGTGGTGTGTACTGTGCACCACTCTGCAGCATCCCATCCCATATCGCACACAAAAGTTTCAAGAAAAAAAAATTTCAACGTAGAATTTTTTTTTTACTTTGTTGAAATGCAAAAAGGAAGTGTAGAACTTTAAACACGGGATGCTCCATTTCTTTTCAATTCCACTTTTGACTTGATCATCATCATTAAACATTGCATTGCTTACATTTTACGTTGCTTTTTTTTGCTTGCTTTTAAAAGATCATCATTATCATCATCATCTTCACCAAAAACTCTGTTCTCTGTTCACTCACTGTTACGCGTTCATTTGGCCCAAAACACATTAAAAGGATTTTGCTCGAGAGAGAGAGAGAGTGAAAAAAAAGTAACAAAAGAAGAGGAGGAGGGGTGGAGTGGAGGATGTGGAGTGAATTGGAATAGATAGATCTATATTTTTTTGATGATGATCATGGTTGTTGTGGTGGCGGTGGTTGATGATCATCAAGAAGAGGAAGAAGATGATGATGGTGGTGTGGTGGTGGTGGTGGTGACGACGAAGACGACGATTATCTTCAAGTCGTCCTCCCTATCTTCTTCGCCTTTCCAACAGCCGAGGAAGGAGAAGCCACAATTAGAAGTAGATGGTGGCGGTGGGTCATGACCAGTTACGGTGGCAGTGGAAAGGGGAAGCTGAAAAAGAAAAATTGAAGTTGTAATTTTTTTTGGTGAAATGAGAGGTGACTTGACTGACTCTCTCCTGTTCAAATGAGATATTGTTGTTTTTGTGAAGGTGACAAAAAAATAAAATTATCTACGGAAGGAGCAGCACAGCACAGCAGCGGAAGGATAATTTTATTATATTTTGGTGTGACTTGACTGATGTGTATTCTTCCTGTGCGGCGGTGGTTACTAGTGAGGAGGAGACCAAGAGGAGATCAAACACATCAGAGGAGGAGGAGGCTTGTTCTTGTGTCCTTTGACTGTGGATGATATATCATTATGGAGTGGAGATAATTAAATTTTTAAAAAGATAATTAAATTAAGAAGGATGAGGAGGGTTAAAAATGAAGGTTTTATCAAACAGCCAAGATAAGCTGCTCCTTTGATATACCGGTTTATATAGTACAACTTTACCAAAAAATAGACAAGTAAAAAAGGAAACGGTGCCCGGATAAAAAAATATAAATTTATACGTTTTACTCGTCACGTCCGTCCGATTGTTGCTGTTTTTCTCTTAATTGTGATTCCATTTTTTTTCTTGTTCATTGTTCACATTGTTCAGTCAGTCAGACATATACATATATACATACACACTGCACACGGTAATTGTTATAAATTAGCATTGTAACTATTTATAGTATAGTGTTTTACATACACTTTTTTTTACACTAAAAAAATTTATGCATTTAAAAAAAAAGTTGGAGAGTTTTATGTAAAAACCAAAAATATAATCAAAGCAAAAAAAAATCACAGATATCCAAATATATCCACCCACGCAATATTTTTTAGACTAGAGGTGTACATACATACAATACATTTATGTTCTACTTTTACTCTTGAAGCTACTTGTTGCACAATCAACACTGTGTTCATTTTTTACATGCAATACATTTAATATACATACATATCATAGAATTTTTACACAGGTAAAAAAACTAGATTTTTTTTTGTCACGTCAGGTCAGTCACGTCTCTTTGTGGTTAATTTTGTGATACACATTTTTTTAAATTATAAATTTTCAACTCAATTTAAAAAAAAGTCTTGAGCTGCCTTGTAATTTTTTTTAGTTGTCTTCCTTAAGTCAAGTCCACTTGTTAATTAATTATCCTAAATATTACCTTTATATGTTGGAAAAGTGTGTGTTTTCTGTGAAAGATTTAAAAAGAGTTAAAAGGGTAGGGAAATTTGAAAGATTTAGATGAGTTTAGAAAAGATTAGATGAGTGATTTGGAGTATGATCAGAGGAGCAACCTTTGGCCAAGGATCAAAAATGCTTTCCGGGTACTGGTCGCCTTCACTTTCTCTCATGTAGGCATTTGTGGGATTGTCGTTGGCTACATGATTCTTGGCGCTTTCCTCTTTCAGTAAATCAATCAGTATTTTTTTAAAAAAATTATTTTTACAGTTACAAATTTAATTGCTCAATGGGAAACTTTTTTTTTAAATGTAGAATGATTGAAAGTCAAGAGGAAGACCCAAAACTAGACGAAGTTAGGAAACTGCGGGAGGAGACGGCGGATAAGCTGCTGAATATTGTACTCAAGTCCAACACTCTTGAAGAGGTCAATAGAGACAAAAAAAATATATTTTAAATTTAATTGGCTTGCTTTATTGATTTTGAATGTTTTTTTTTTTTGTTTTTTTAGGAGGAATTTTTCAGACTGGCCAACGTGACGATACTGAACTACACTCTAGAGATAGTGAACGCGATAAACGATGGTTTTGAGGGGGAGCCTGGAGACAGGACCAAAAAATTCGTTACAAATTCCACAGAAAAGACGGAGGTGGCTTGGAGCTTTTCTGGTGCATTCCTTTACTCCCTTACCGTTATCACAACTATAGGTACATAAATCACACCTAAATTATAATAGTTATAATTTATGATATAAATTGCTTGATAATTATAATTGATTGTATTTTAACTGTGGAAAATAAGGTTACGGTAATTACGCCCCAAGAACACCCTGGGGCAAAGTGATGACTATATTATATGGTATAATTGGAATGCCCTTGTTTCTCCTCTACCTCTCAAATATTGGGGACATTTTGGCAAGGGGCTTTAAATGGACATTTTCCAGGTGTTGTCAGTGCAAGTGAGTAGAAAACAGCTAAAGAAAATAGCCTAAGGGACTTTTGAATTTGAAGGATAATTAATCTGTGCATATTTTTAAATGTCTTTAGTTGGCAGTTTCTAAAGAGGCGAAGAATAGATGAGAATGGGGATGTGGTTGTGGAGGAGCCCGCTCAAGGAGGTGAAGATGAACAAATTACGGTACCCATCAGTTTATGTTTGACCCTGATGGTTGGTTACATTTGGGGTGGGGGACTGCTCTTTGCTGAGTGGGAGGAGTGGTCGGTATTGGATGCTTCTTATTTCTGCTTTATCAGGTAAATCTGAAAGAATGAAAATGTAAACTAGTTAAGGGGCAATTTGAGATTTAAAAAAAATATTTATTTATTTTTATTTGAAAAGTCTGAGCACTATAGGTTTTGGGGATTTGGTACCCGGGGATGCGGTAGCGGCGGAAAGTTTGGAGGATGCGATCCAGTACTCGTTTGTGTTTTGTTCCCTGTACCTTCTCCTGGGCATGGCGCTGATTGCCATGTGCTTTAATTTAATGCAGGAGGAGGTCATTGCCAAGGTTAGAGGTTGTGGCAAGAAGTTAGGGTGTGCGCGATGATAAAACTACATTATCAATCAGTTACAGTGCGTGGGAAAATAATTTTACAATGTAAAAAGATAAGTTGTTAAAATTAAAAGGGAATTTTTTTTTGGGATATCTGGAAATATTAATTGAAATTTAAAATGAATGCACCCATATTTATCATAAATAATTTGATATTTAGAAACAAACCCAGTAATTTTTAAAATGATAATGAATTTTTAGGTAGCTACTTTAAGTATTTGTACTTCTCTTGTTTTTATATATCAATAAATCAAAAGCGACAAATTATCTATAATTATTTGCTTATTTAAAAAAACTCATATATGGACATAATCATCATTTAACCATTTAATTAGTTAATTATTTTTTAGCTGCACATTGTTTGATACAGTTTTTGGTTCATTTTTGTACGCTTGGCTTATTATACTTCATGTCTTCATTTGGCGATTTTCCGTACAAAATAGATGCAACGCATTTCAAATTCATAAGAAATAGCTGATGGCGGTAATTTTGAAAAAAATATGAAGTGCATTGCGGCGGCTCAGCACACGCAAAGCACACCGCACACAGCAACCAAGCCATCAAACAAAGTAGCCTGCTTGCTGAGCCGTCTTGTCCTCTACTCTACATACACAGTGCAGTGTGGCCGTGTGCTTCTAGTTTGTAGTTTATCCGTTAGAGCTCATCTCTCCACAAGATAGAAAGACAAGCCCACTCCTCTGAACGAGAGAAATTACAAGTCATTTTTCAGTCGTGTCCAACTTTTGCAAAAATTAATCTTAAATTGTGATTTTTTTGTTGAAAATTATTAATATTTCTGTAGATTATTAAATAATCACGTAGTATTTTAATTTTTTGAGGGGAAGATAGCAAATTTAGTGTTTTTTGGGAGAATTTTGGTTGTGAAAGGCGAGATTTATATAATGGCTACTAAATCTGGTGAAAGGAAGGTGATGGCTTGTTGCTCAACTGCGTGTGAAGGTGCTTTAAAGGTGCCCGAGCCAGTGGCTGCAGGTGATGGTGCGTTGGGTAAATAAATTGATATTTTTATAGATTTTTTAGGGAAAATTGTGGCTGGTTTTGTTATTTGTTGGTAGGTATTTTTAATGCAACAATTAATTAGTGACGATGTCATTTTTTATTGTGGTATTTTGCAGGTGACGTGCCTGAAACTCCAACGAAGTTGTCCAAAAGCCAGAAGAAGAGTAGAACGGTAGCTAAGCTGAGGACTCAGGTGGAAGAATTTGAGGAAAGGGTCCAAGACCTAGAAGTTGAAAACCAAATTCTGAGGGAGCAGGTGAGATATTGGGAACTTAAAGTTAATAATAGTGAGCCAGTAGTAATTATTGTTCGATTAACTTAATTTTTGCATTGTAAATTATAGGACTCTGCAGATCTGAGGTTCATTTCTGCGAAATGTGAGACCTTGAAGCGACTCCTTGAACAAGAGAGGAAAGGCCGTGCTAGTGCTGAGAAACTACTGAAGGCAAAGACAGATGAGCTGAAAGTGTTAAAGGAGGTGATTCAAAAAGATCTGGTGTCGATGCGTACGGAACGAGAAGCGGAAATAGAGTCGCTTGAGATGATCATGAGGGAAGGGAAGGTAGAAAATATTCCAAATCTAAGGGCTGAGTATGATCGTCATGTGCAGAAAAGTAAGGAGCAGAGGGAAAGCTTAGAAACGAACTTAGCGGCTAAGGAGGATGAAATTTCGACCCTCATGGTTCGGTTGGAGGAGGCCTTGAAGGTGTCATCTTCGTCCCAGGATGTTAAGGAAGAGACACAGGTGGCCAGTGGAGGTACTCCAAAGCATCTAGCCAAGAAGCGAAAATTAGAAGAGCCAATGAAATCCAATGATGAGGACGAGTACGAGGATGAAGTCGATACTCTCGGATATTACTACGGAGATGTGGATATTATACAAGATAACCCTGAAGGAAAATTCGTCATGCTTAAGAATCATGCGGATAAGGTGAGGGGGCCACTGCACTGTTTAATTGTAAATTGTAGATAAGGCATAAATAGTTATTTGTTGGTTATATTTTGATTTTTAACTTTTAGGAAATTTCCTTAAGAGGCTGGACTTTATTAAGGACTGCTGGTGAGAAAGAGACGGAAGTAGAATTTCAACCTGAGGTGAAACTAGGCCCCAAAGGAACGTTAACTGTATGGTCGGGTGATGCGGAAGCTGACGCAAAATTGATGGTTTGTAAAACCAATCTTGTTTTGAAGGATAGCAAGTGGCACACATCTGATCGCATAGTTACCACGTTGTGGAATTTCCATGGAGAGGTACTTCAACTTTTTTATAGCTAGATCATCATTACTTTTAAATGATAGATTGTTACGGTTTTAATTTTTAAATTGATCCTGTTCACTTGAAATGTAATTTATTGTGTGATTATTATTTGTGTTTGAATAGGAAGTGGCGCAGAGGGTAACAGAACGTGAGAAAATTGACAAACAGGAATCCGAAGAAGCTGAGGATGAAGTTTACTACGAGGCCAGCGATGGAGGAGAAGCAAAAGGAGATCGTTGTGCCCTTACTTAAGTTAAACATTTTAAAAAAAATTGAAATATTTTAATGTCAATTTAGTCTATTTGTTATTCATAACATTATATTAATATACAGATTATCATG
>JAQFXM010008503.1:0-10583 GCA_034693345.1 Entomobrya multifasciata | reverse complement strand
CTCGGCACAGTTTCTTGATTTGGTGGATGTAGGTATATAATTGCTTCACAATTCCTGTTTCTATTTTGAAGTTGAAACTCGTTACTTTGACTTTGATGTACATATTCAAAGCTTAGTAGTTGTAAATTATTATCTGAAATGTTTGCGAATATAGTAAGGTCCTTCAAATCGTTTTTTGAAACTGACTGTTTTTCAGTGGGTAAAAGAACTATGTTTCCAGAAAATGAAAAGTACCTCAGAAGTATAAAGGGCTCGGTGGCAATGCCCATATTAATATTAACACCAGGAAAATTGATCACATGGATTTTGCAACCCAAAAAAGCATTCACAATACTTAGATCTTCCACATCGAAATAGTTTTGGCTGTTCACTGTGGCAACGCTTAAAACTAATTGTACAATCATGTTGAAAACAAAGGTTTCCATTTCATGTACTGTTATATATATGGTCCACAAAACTTTAGATTTAAACTTGTGACTGACAACGTCTAATATGGAATTTTTAGAAATTGAATATGTGGTAAGACCACGTTAAGGTCATTTAAAATCAAACGCTTTAATTTTCACGTAGGATGCATATGCATAAAAATGAGCAATTTTCCAGAAACATTATTTGTTACAATTGATTTTTGCCAGCACGTTTGATATTCATCCTAGGTTTACATAGTTTCTATTTCAGTATATAAAAATAAATAGTGAACACAAAATTGCTATTTTGATCGAAGTTTTACTTAAATGTTTTTAAGCAAACAATCTAACACGGAAATAATAGTAAGTATATGGAGTCTCTAACGGCATGTGCAGTTTTAGAGCTAATATATTCGTATATCATTTATCAAACAGCATAATAAAAAGTATTAGATTCTTTGCAAAAGATTAAATTTTAAATGTTTTTGTTTTTGACTCGCTTTCTAACTGTATGTTCCCAACACGTAAAAGAAGTTTACTACATATTTATAACTTTACAAAACACATGTTTGGCTTAAAATTATTAGACATAAAGTGAAATAAAAATGTGCAACATTGAATTATAATGCTTGAGCATTAACTCTCGAATCTAACCCGCAAAACTTAGGCTCAACAGGAACTAAGAAGCAATTTTTTCTTTGCGCTATCATTATTGTAATGAAAAATTGTTTTATTGTTTATACTGTCACTTAAAAACGTGCAAATTTAATCGATTTGGAGTCGCTAAAGCATGAAATGTTTGTTTTTGTATTTAGTATACGCCAATCTGTTTACGTATTTGAAATGGACAACTTGTCAAACATAGCATCCTCTGTGAAGCTTCATTGCTTGCTTGGAAAACTTTTTCAATTTAGTTAATGACATTGCTCGTAGCTTAACTGCTTTATAGGATGTATAAACAGTTTAAAAGTACATAAATATAAACATTGCATGTTTATAATATTCAAATTTAATGCGATTATGAAAACATCAAAATATGATGTAAACAAATCAAATTATGTGTGTGTGTCTGAGGAAACATGGCTAATCTTGAGGATGTGCATAAACAAGCAAGCGGAAAGCATATCACGCGTCTCAATATTTCATGATTTTGTCATTTTTTCGAAAACTATATGAACAACTATAATTTCATCAATTCAAAATTTTAAATACAATGTTTTACATATTTTGAGAAACAATTGAAGTATTTCCACAATTGAAGGCATAATTTTGTTTTAGTTGTTCGTTTTCTAGAAGCTTCAAAGCTTTGAATTATTACAGAAATCCAATATTTTTCTCGAATTATGTAAAATAAGATAGTTAATAACGTTTGGACTGATGAAATTTTAATTTGTTGGATAATTTTGGAAAAAATAAAATATTGAGGCTCACAATGTGCTTTTACCTTGCTTGCTTACGCATCCACTCAAGACATTACATGCACAAATTGAATGTTTCAACAAAATATCGTATATCAAATGCAGCCTAGCAATTTTAATAATCTTTGTCATCAAGTACTAGCTTAGTCTTTCCTCAGACTCAATATATAAGGTCAACGAATCAAAATGATATTCATCGGGTGTGCTGGGATACCTAATTTAAATTGGTTTTAATGGTTGTAAAATTTCATCACATGATGTTGCGGCAAAATGTTTGAAGTATTTTTAAGCTAACCACTGTTGAATACAAACTGATAACCTGGTAAAATATATTTGATTTGGTTAAGTCAAACTTGGTTGACGTTATACTTTTCCAAAGATATGGTATTAATTTTTCAGAATCAATAATGGTAAAGTATGAACTTTTAAAGCATTTTTAGTAACTTCAAAGAGCTCACCAAGCCAACAGTAAAACACGAATCAACTTACTGTATCAATTCGTTGTTTCATGTGAAGACCATCACTTGCATTCATGCAAAATTGATAAGCACTTAATTGGTTTGAATTCCAAACAAAACTAGTTTGTTCAATTTAAACTATTTTATGTATCACATTACGAATGCAAGAATTTATTTAAAATTCAAAGCTTTTCACGACTGCTAGATAGAAAATTGAATTATAAGAAAAATTTATTGTTAGCCTTTCGTACTTGCGTTTGAATAACCAATTTACGCGAAGTCTGTATTGGTAGGTAAACAAAACAGCAAAATTTATTTTGTTTGAAGTTTATTTATTTATTTTCCTTGTTGGATATTAGTTTAAATGATTTGATAGCATGCACCATTGAATGCTACAAAATACTTGTATACTATAGTGGCTAATTTTAAAATAATGGTTTGTAATCATATAAAGAAATATATGGATGTATGAAGTATTTTCACTAGTTTTACCCATCTTCAAGCAAATAACCCTTATAAGTGTCAGTTAATTTTATATTGGCAAATAAATTCAAGAGCTTATGCAACATAGTTTTTATTCAAATTTGTCATTTTTTGCATTCTATCAAATAATGCATCACCTGAAATTTTTTTTAACAAACACACACTTAACAAAACACTGTAATTTAACAAATACATCGAAGCGTGGCTAGTGGCGAGTTCGTTTGAGTAATGGAGTCACGTGATAGATTGGTGATTAAATGAAGTTGATATGTGATGCAAAAAAACTATATTAGTAATTCACATACCTGCAGTGAGTAAAGTATCTCTCTGAAAGTTGCGAAATGTTTAACGCTTATGTTTGTACGCTGTGTTTAGTCATATTTGAATTAACGGGTTTTCAATGTCGTGATTTTCATCTCAAGGTTGACATTGGCAAACAATTCCAAGCGCCAAATGCTTTCCCAGGATGCTTAATAAATGTTGTCAATTTTCAAGGACAAAATATAAATTTTGAGGTGGTTGTTCAGCCCATAGTGTTACTACGATATTTTTCATTTCCTGGCGATTTACTACTTTATCCGTATGAGTTAAGCCCTAATAAAGCGACATCATTTCAGAATGGATTTTATTTGTGGATCCGAAAGAGTTTCAAAACACGAGAACAACAAAAGTTAAAAATATTTCAACAACTTTTACAAAACAAATGAGTATTGATTATGTCGGACTATTAATTCAGTCAAAATTTAGGTTTGCAATCAAAAATGTTAATTGTGAAGCCAATATATACCATAATCCACCATATATTGAGACATCACCATACTTATATTACTGGAACAAACGAACGAGGACTGTATTAAAAGATCCATTTTGGCTCTCAAATGGATTAGATGTTCAAAACAAAACATGGAAAGAAGACCTTGTTAATACTATACCGAAATATTCAATGCTCGTTTGGCATATCTCGATGTACAGTGGTGACTACATATCTAACTTGATTTCTACTGTATTAGTGCAGCCTCATTTTGTTAGAAAAACTGAAACTATTTTGTTTCTGGAGCAAACTGACCTTGGTGAAAACCTTTTCATTGGATGTCCATATTGCGATACATGTAACCCATACCGTCCTGTTTATCTTAACATAACTTTAAACAATTTAAAGCTTAGCTTGAAAAGCCTGGTTAACAATTATGGAACATTTAAGCCACCTTCAGTTGAAGTTATAACCTATCAACAATATGGACCAGAATTTCTCAAACGAATGAAAGTGGGAAAATATTCTCAAAAGACTGTTTTAGATCATGTTGGTAATTCAAACCTGGAAAATGGAGTGCAGGCATTAGGATTTGTATTGGATATTCACGCATTTGCTTTTTTGGTTCCAGAAAATGTTACAATGCAATGCGGTTTACATCTGATTTTGACATACTCTACGACAAATGGAAAAATATCTATATCCCAGAATGTTTCAATTTTAAACTTTACTCCCCGAAACTCCGTCCATCCTTTCACAGAACCAACAAACCAAACTTAGCATCATTCCCAGAAATCGGATTACTGTTTCAAAAGCATCAATTAAGATTCGTTAGTTGTCATAAAGATCAGCCACACTGGATAATCCAGCTCAAAGAACTGATTGTTGTGTTTGATACGGAGACATGGTTGACTGCAGTCACTTCATGTGTCTTGACTGCTTTAATTATTACAACAGTTTCTCAAAGGAAGGTTAATAATTATGGTATGTCATTTATTTACAACTGTTTTTCGTTGTACACATCATTATTTGATCAACCTGCCTCCGTTTACCAAAATGTGAAAGCTCGAATTGTGTTGATATGCTTACCGCTTATGCTCATTCTACTGACTAATGAATACAAGGGAGAAAATATTACCAACTTAACATTAGAACCAGATCTTGTTCCGTTTGATACGTTTGCAAGCTTAATCCAAAACATTTTTCAAATAATGTGTCGTCGATGTAAATTGTCTAAGCAGGAATATGAAGTTGTTAAGCATAATGCCAATTTAAAAACAGAGTACATTCAACTGAATGCACATGAAGCATTTCCCATTGTTTCAGAATTATGGTTAGATATAATGGTAAGGTTCCCTTATAAAATGAAAAACAGATTGAATGCACTTAAAAATCTGATTTCTGACAAAAGTTTGCATTTTCTTAATCATTCTGAAATGCTTCCCATGTGGACTACAAGTACAGGAGAATATGGTAAACAAGAGAATTCCCAGAAGATAATGGATATGCACATGAAAAGGTGTAACAAGTCTGCAATGATTTTGAACGAAAACCTGGCTATTCAACTATATTGGAAATTGAAAACTATACATAGTTCGGTATACATTGGTAAAGACATTGTCAATGAAAACTTGCACGGATACAAGTTCTATGGATACTTTCCTAAAGATATGATCTTACGAGTCAGACGATCTTTCCAAAGTGGAATAATTCACTGGTGGCAAAGTTACTTCAAATGGTTGTTAAAAATGAAAACTAGTCGTGGTGAGAAGACTGTACAAAGCAGCAAGGGTGAAACAGGGCTTTACGTGTTATTGGTAATTCCGGGGTTCGGAGGGTTGCTAGGAATAATTGCATTTCTTTGCTTTGAGTGTATTAAGTTTAGGTAAAATTGGCCGATTCGAAATTTAAAAATAAGCTTGTGGTAGGTAATGCTTGTAATGCTGCAAAAAAAGAATGAGACGCATATCAGTAGTTTTGAAAAAATAAGTACTAACTTTGGTAGAAACGATTTATAATTGCTTATTTTTGTTTAAACCAAAATTTCAGAGCTATACGACAAGCTGGTGGCCCAAAAACTTAAAACTTATTTTACATCATAAATGCTGACTGACCAAGCAAAGTAAAAAAATTGTGGTTGCAGCAAGAAAACATCTGGATTGTATGTGGTTTAAATTATGCTGAAACTTGAAATGGCACTTGCCACAATAATTGTGTTTGACTTTGAAACAGAGCGTGCATTATTGTTGAATACTTAATTTAAGCTAATTTTAAGATTAAAATTGGAGTTTGCTAACGGTTAGTAAAATGTGTCATTTCGTTATTAGAGGCCAAGGTGTCTAAGATTGCAAAATACTTTAAAATGAAAAGAGGCAAACCTATAAAAAATTAAAAATGTAACAAGTCGTGTAAAAGTAAATGCTATTTTTTCCTAAGTAATTTTCATTGCATTCTATTAGTTGGCTCAAAGTACAACCATAAAGCAAGTACCACTGCCAGTTTTATAGCTACACTTGATAACAAAAATAATTGTAGAATAAAATTTTGAAACATACTATAATGGTAATAATAGTTAACCATATCATGTTTCCAAATTAAATTGACAATCGTTACAAGTACAAATAGGTTATTAGCTAACTTATTCATCACGTTTCAAACATTCAATAATATTGTACAAAATTAAAAGACTTTGAATTCGTTGATATTCATGCTCATAATGAACTAAGTTAGTGGTTTTTCTAGAATTTGCACGTTATATTTTATTCGCTAACATATAATTAATCAAATGATAGGGTCTTCTGAATAAACTTGGCAAACAAAATGGTTTTCGTTGGTTAAATGGTTTACCACAAACCGCTCTTATTTTACAAACGCATTGTATAACTTTAACACAACGTTTGGAGAATGACAAAGATACAAGTTTTCCGTAAAACTAAATTCAATAAGTATTTTACCTGAGTGTCTTTTTATATTGTTTAACATCATTAGAATAAATTAGCAATCAAGTAAACCAATACGAGTAATATTTGAATGTTTTATACAGTCATGTAAGACCAATTACGTAAGGCAGACAATGAAATACTGGCAAAGGAAATGTTTGTGCACAGACGCTTACAACCTACTATTCGTTAGTATGTATTCAAAAAGTAATTTGATTTACTTAACCATTGTTTAGAGTCTATTTTGAACTAAGTCGGTCGTCATAACGTCTGAAAGAATAACTCAAAAACCCTCAATCAAAAATTTACCATCATTAAAAATAATAACTAAATGTTTGTTAACATTTTTCAATGTACCAAGTTCTCTTTCAATGCGTTCCAATGCTTTAAACATGCAATATTGTCATTTCAAAAACCTTATCATGGATTTTAAACTTTTTATGAAAACCACTGTGTGTGGTCTAGGTCACAAAAAGGTTGCCTTCATTTTAATACATTAAAAAGTATCAAAATGTATAACCGGTGCATTTTAACCTTCTTTATAACAGTGTTTCATCTACAGATTCTTCAAAATTACTGTTTTAAACTTAAATCCACCAGATCACTAAACTTGGACAAACAAGCTGAAGCACCGAACGCGTTTGCTGGGTGTTTAATTAACGTCATTAACTTTCAAGGACAAAACATAAACTTTGAACTTGTAATTGAACCCATAGTTTTGTTTCGATATTTCTCATTCCCTTCTTATTTACTTCTTTATCCGTTTGAGTTATACCCAAGTAGAGGCAGTGCCATTTCTCAATGGATTTCAACAGCTAACTTGCTTAATTTCCAAAAGACAGGAAAAATCACAGTCAAAAATAAATCCCTTACGTTAACCAAGCAAATGAGTGATGAATACATTGTATTACCAATTCGAAAAGACTTCAGGATGGCAATTAGAAAAGTTAATTGTGAGGCTAACATATACCTCAACCCACCAGGAATTCAAGAAGCTTCATACTTATACTACAGTGATATTTCCGTTGGGACTATAATAAAAGATCCGTTTTGGCTATCGAATGTCATGGATTTTGAGCACAAAAGCTGGATGAAAGAACATGTTAATACAGTACCTAAGTATTCATTGCTCATATGGCCGAGTTCTAGCTCAACGATATACAATAATGAGTACATAATGCAATGGATGTCTACGGTAATGGTTCAGCATTTTCTTATTAGAATATCGGAAACGATATTGCTTTGGAATCAAAATATCCTTGACCAAAACCTGTATATAGCTTGCCTTTATTGCAACCCTTGTAACCCTTTTTATCTATTAATTTTGGGCACTAGTTTATTTAACTGGAAAACAGCTTTGAATACATTTATAACTAAAAACGCACAGCTTCCCCGGTTGCCAGTTGATGTTGTCACAAATTGGAATTATGAATCAGCATTTATTGATCAAATGCAAAAGGATAAGTATACAAGAAAGGGTGTCTTGGATCATCTTGTTAATTGGAAAATAGAAGATAACGCAAGAGAATTGCCATTTATTGTGGATATACATCTAATAGCACAATTAGTTCCGGACAATGTTACATTACGTTTTACATACTTCCACGACAACTTGATTAATCAATGGAAACTGATGTATGTCCCACAATGTTTCAGCTATCAATTTTATTCTCCTAAAATCCGCCCAATAATTGAAAGATTCAATAAACCAGACTTGTCGTCCTTTCCGGTAATCGGATTGTTGTTTCAAAAGCATCAACTGCGATTCGTTAGTTGCCATAGAGATCAACCACACTGGATTCACCAAATGAAAGAATTAGTTGTTGCATTTGATGCTGGAACATGGGTAGCGACCATAGGTTCATGCATTTTTACTGCATTCATTATTACTTTAGCTTGTAAAAAATATGAGCAAAACTTTTTGTGGCCGTTTTTGTACAACTGTTTCTCTTTATTTACTTCGTTATTTGACCAGCCTTCAAACGTTGTCCTAAATTTAAAAGTTCGACCTGTGTTGGCATGTTTTCCGTTAATGCTCTTATTGTTAAGTATGGAATTTAAAGGAGAAAATATTACCAAGTTAACACTAGAGCCAGAATTGATTCCGTTTGACACGTTTGCTAGTTTAATTCGAAACAATTTTAGAATCATCAGTCGTCAGTTTTCACTGGACGCAGTAGAAAACAAATACGTAAAACAGAATTCAGGTGTGGATACAGAAAATAGTCAGGTTAATGGACATGAAGCATTTCCAATTGTTTCTGAACTTTGGGCCGAAATAATGATGAAGATTCCTATCAATATTAAGAGCAATATGGTCTCAATGAAACATGTGATTACTGAGAGAAGTATGTACTATCTCAATCATTCTGAAATGCTTCCACGGTTGAACACAAATTTGAGTTTGACTGGTATCTCGGAAACTATTCAACAAATATTGGATCTTCACATGGAAAGCTGTAATAAGTCTGCAATTATTTTGAATGAGTATATGGCAATTCAGCTACACACTACGTTAAAAACATTAGGTAAACCAGCATATTATGGAAAAGATATTGTTAATGAAAACTTGATTGGATACAAATACAATGGATATTTCCCAACAAGTATGATACTACGCATTAGCCGTTCGTTTCAAAACGGAATAATTGAATGGTGGCAAAGATACTCCAAGTAGTTGCTAATTATGAAAACAAGCAAGAATCAAGGAACTACTCAGACTGGAGTTAGCCAACATAACAGTGCTCAAAATAACAGCAAAACTGGAATATATGTGCTACTTTTAATTCCCGGTATTGGTTTGATACTTGCAGCATTCGTGTTTGTTTGCATTGAATACAATATTTTAATTAAAATTGGCAAACTATCAAAGGTTGTTTTAGGTATACGCTTTAAAAATATTCTGTAATTTTGGCTAACTATAAAACAATTTCAACATAATTAGTTTTAACGAAACTGACCTTTGAATTGTCCGGTATCTATTAGTATGTAAGTTGAAAATTAAAACTTAATTTGATGAATATTCTAGGTTAAAAAGAAGCGTCATCAACAACATATTTTTTTGTTCCCAAGAATTGTAATACATCATGATCTTAAATTGACAGTAAGATTAAAACGTAAAAAAATTGTAAATTTAGAATTAAAAATTTCCAGAGAATACTGACAATGTTTTATAAACCAACTCGAATTCTGGTAATAATCCAAAAATAAAATCCATATTGACTAACGAAGAAATGACCAGTGTGCTGAACCGAGCTTTTACACATGGTGAAATATATAAGTTTTGATTTGCTGATTCCGAATATGGTTACCAAAACCCTGAATGGGGCCATTTAGAATTATGCGATTAGAGTCCAGGCAACTCTTTTATAATGACGATGTTTGAGTGATAAATTTTGCTTTGCAATGCTGACTTTTCATTGTTTCTCATAATTCCAAATGACGCTATTCGGGAATTTGGTAATTATATTTGTAATAAGCGAACAAAATTGATATAATTCACTATTTGTCAAAGTTCCAGTCGGTTTAGTACCTTGGTCATATCCTCGTAAGTAATTATTTTGTTAACAAGTATTAGAGGACTTAGCACAAGCAAGTAAGTCTGTGATTTTTATGCCAAACCAGATATAAGTTTGATGCCGAATTTCAAAACATTTTTTAAAAATAAACATTTCCCATTAAGCATGTTGTAAATTAAAATTTATCAACCAACTTGAGAATTAATTGACACAAATGAAGGCTTAAACCAAGTTTAAAATTACAAACTTAACATTCCGATAAAAACATTTCGAGTTCACGTAATAACATTGTCATATCATCATAATAAAAACCCTAATTCACAACTAACAGTTGTTGTAATTTAAAAATAATATATTCGCCTAAATCCCTACCAATTAGAGTAATGTTTTTATTCTATTAAGTTGTTAAATTTTGTGGGCAATTCAATTTGTCTAACTCTAACCTCAAGTCTAACTCCAATTATGATAATGTTTTATTCAAGCTGTAAAAACTTCAAAACTCAAGACAGCACAAACTTTTATTTATTCATGATTTGGTTTTGACGTAGCTTCATTATTAGTTAGATTTTAAAAACCTTACGGTGTATAGTTCAATATTTGGGGGAATCA
>JAQFXM010008502.1:0-10585 GCA_034693345.1 Entomobrya multifasciata | reverse complement strand
AATCGATTCGCGAAAAGTTAAGTTTTCGAATGAACTACCATTCTACTTCCAAATAAGTTGGAAACCAGTATGCAGAATTGGCGATCTGCTTTAATCTGCTTTTACTGCTATTTGGTTTCCCTGATGATGAGATGGCTATAGAACGTCTTTCTTCATCCATTCATTCATGTGTATATAAAAATACATTTATATGTATAAAATCGGCTTAGCAAAAAAAAGTATTAAAGCTTTCCCCACTTTTCTCCTTTTTTCATTTCCTTATTCTTTCAAACAACGCTTGTGTTCCTTCCGACACCAAAACCATCAACTTTTTAAGCTTTTTTTTCTATTTGTGTGTCTGTGTGAAGCTTTCCCTGCTGCTGCCTTCCATTTTTTTTAACAAGTGCGTCGTCTTCTTCTTCTTCTCTTGGCAGTGCGTTTTTTATGTATTATCATTCTTCACGTCCCATCCACTGCCATACATACCAACCACCAAACCAACTATTCTGTCAAGTCAAGTCATATTGCTACACAAAAGCTTATAGTATACTTTCACTAACAAGTAAGGTAACTAGACAAGGGCAATAAATTACCCGAAGAAGAGAGAGAGAAAAAACTTGGACGGAATCTGTTAGCGGTTTTACTCTCCATTCTATTTCCATTTCAGCACATGAGAGAAAAGTAACGAACCTGTGGTGTATATGTGGGAGTGCCCTTGCTATTATGCTATAAGCATGCATTCATGATTTTAGTAAAATGGAATACTTGGTTTATTCTTCCGCCGCTTTTCCGCCTTATGACGGTGATGATAATACGGAGGAATAGGAAGATGATGATGTTTTCTCTCATCTCTCTGTCCATCCATAACAAAATTATGCATTTTATATAAGCAGCTTATATGAATTTAGCAATATTATAATCTCTTTTTGTCTCTGTTGGACTATGACACAGTTTTTCCATTCCCCATAGCACCACGCACTGCATCACCCCTTTCCCCACCACCGAGAAAAAACAACTTGTCTGCTGTGTTCCGTACTGCTGCCAACCAACCGATTGCAATTCTATCCAAATTGCTTGGATATTGTCAGATAGGCAGTGTGAATGTGAATCTCTCCTCTTGTATGAATGCAGTGGTTTTGGTGATGATGATGGCACACTGGCATGGCGTGGCACACATGATGATAATATTAGGTACGCATACAATAATTCAATCTTCTTTCAACTCACACAGCTCTCGTTCAAACGTGCCACGCCACACACACATACAGACACCATCCATGCAATACCATACCGCACACACACACACTCATGTCTTATTTTTTCCCATACACTCTCTCGTTTTACTACTGCTCTAATAATAACGACCAACATTTCAACAGCAGCAACCGCACAAGCTGTACCAGAAGAACCGAATGACACACTAACTCTTTCAAAATAATATTTTGCGCCTTGCTGCTTCACTGCACTGCTTCACTGCCCATACAACACACACACACAAACACACTTTTCACCAGATCGAGAGAAAGCGGTAGAGAATGATAGTAAGGACGATGATGATGCTGATGACATACATCTGAATTCATCCGGTTGTCCAAAAGCTGCTCTACTGCTGCTTTCGGGGTATTTGTGTGTGTGTGTGTGGTGTAGTTAAAGTGGAAATATGAAACTAAAAAAATAAGAGAAGGTCTCTTCCTATTCCTCTTACTCTGGTTATATGTATAACAAGGAGCATAATGTATTATGCGCAGCCTGTGCCGTTCCTCCGTGAGAAAAAAAAGTTTAGGATGAAGTAAGGCGGTGGTAGAGGAGGAAGGAGGACGCGTTATTGCTATAAAATATAATGGAATAAAGTGGTCCTGTCCATCCACGTCGGATATTTCACTCTTAAATTTTCCAAAGCCAAAAGCAAGTCATCCGTAGCAATATCATGGTCATATATTCCTTTTTTTACCGCTTCCAACAACTAAACAAATACATACGTTATGTAATACGTAAGGCACAAGGTACACTATTTGACTAAAAACCAAAACCAGAGAAGAAGTAGTCAACCGTAAACATGCTTGTTATTATTATGATCATTGGTTTGGTTGGGTTTTTCGTTTTTATATATGGAATTATTGTTATGTCTACTTTTTCCTGAAAAGTGTAATAACTTTTTAGTATTGAAATATACACATAAACAAACATATGTACATACAAATATGCAGGATGGTTCACAAGTCATGGTGATCGGGACGGGATCGGAGGACTTGAGAAAAACGAAGTTATTTTTAAACTAATAAAAAAAACTCCCCGCCCTTGTGTGACCACAACCACCTACTCAACTTTCTCCACCACATCACCCACCTCTTCCACCAATCTGTTTTATGATTGTGGTGCTCTGTTGTAAAAAAATTGTATTAAGTAAATTGAAAGTGTAAAAATGGATAAATAGGTCCTTTCCCTCTGGTCAACAAGGAGAAGGCAATATTACTCTCTTTACTACACTTTCCATCTTTCTGTCCATATATTTATATGTTTGTCTGTGACAGGTCATGAAGCACTACCAAGTAAAAAGGGTTTATTTATGATCCATATTTCAGTTCATGACACAGTCCAGTCCAGTCCACTATCAAAACTCATTCTTGTTCTCCTTTTAGAGCCCTCGAAATAAGATGATATCGCTCCCCTATTTATACCTACTTGTCATATATCTTATTTTAACCCTTTCATCCTTTTTATATTGCGTAAATAAATACCAAAACATCAAATCTGACATCGCATCTTTCAAAACTTGATGTAGCATTGGTGTTTTTGATGTGCTCTTAAAGAAGCAATGTTGATTTGTACACAAAAAAAGATGTCTGTTTTGTTGGTACTGGTCTAGCCAGGCCAGTGACCGAGTGTTTTTACGATAAAGAGTTTTTTGATCTCCCCAACCAAAGCTTTTCATCTCCTTTCCACTTTTCTATTCTCCCGTTAAAAATTTGAATATCAACAACCAACCTCATCACTTTAAGAAATGCGTGTAGTGTGTAGCATAATGGGGTACACTAGAAAGAGATAAATGGATGATATGAAAGCACCACTAAAATACATACACGGTTTAGTAGTCTTATCATCATTGTCATCAGCATATAAACTTTGTAAAATATGTTATGTGGGTAGCAAGTCTTGATCCAATTCTGCCAGAGTGACTGATGTTTTCGGCTGTGTTTTTTGGTTGGTTTGGTGCTTGTGTGTGTATGCTTTATTTGGAATCAAAACTAGGAAGAGGGAAAAAGGATTCACTATTTGTGCACCGTACACAAAAGAGAGTAAACTCGCTGATTAAAGTACATGTTTTTGTGTTGTTGTTGTGGTGTCTTTTTTATATCTTTCTTGTCTGAGTCTAAAGATAACCGTGTATATAAAATGCTAATGTTGTGTGTATGTGTACCAATGACAGACTTTAAGGCATGTCTTCATTATCCATCAGGGAAATGTTTTTCAAAGAAAAAAAATAAGGACACGAGGAAAAAAAGATGAGCAGGAAACATGACAAAAACATGGTATTATTCTTGAGCTGAATACACACACAAAAAAGACAAGCAGTACAAAATTATGGAGAAAAAACAGTATTGCCGGGGAAAGTCAAGGAAAGTCAAACGCAAAAAAGCGACACAAAATGCGAAACATGCATATTATACATTGCGTATATAATATCCCCTGTATCCTTTTGGTAAAATCTGCATACATCGCTGTGTGACTGTGTCTTCCTAAAACAAAAAAAAACTGCTGAAAAAGCACATTTTCTTCTTCATTTTAAGCAAAAAAGTGAAAGCAGAAGATGAAGAAGAGAACGGGAGGATTTATAAATAAAAAGTAGATAGAGGTATAAAAAACCCGGGGAAAGTTTTTTAAAGGGCGACACGAGAAACAAGATGCATAGTCTATTTTAAGTATATGATGCATTATGCCTTTTTTGTGTGCCATGTTGGTGCTCATTCAGCAATTTATTACGTGTGTTGTGTGTATACTGTAGAACAGAGAAAATATGTTATGTAATATTTTTATATAGGTTGAGTACCTACACAGAGGCAGAGGCCAAACAAAACTTCAGGAAATGGAAGTAAACTTCTTGCTCTCGATTCCTTTTTCTCTGAAGCTCCAAGTGATTTTTTGTGATTTAATGTGAGTGGGGAGCTGTTGATACAAAGAATAAAGAATAGGTAAAGGGGTTAAAGGATTCCTTGGCTGTGATAAAAAGAAAGATTTTTTTCTTGTGTGTAGTTTAGGTTGTAAGATGAAAGGAAAAGGAAAACTGGAGCGAAAAACTCTAGTTCATTTTCATTCACTCAACTAGTTCAAGTGTTGCACATACCTTCACATGTATGTATTTTTTTGGACTTGTGATTACACAAAAAAGTGCATTGTACTTTTACCAGAGACAAAGTTTTTCTTATTTTTTTTATGAAAAAGGGCGAAAGAAAAGTAAAATAGTCGGGCAGAGCAGAGCAGAAGGCTTCACTTAAAAAGAAAATGAAGATGCTGTGTATTGTATCGCTTGTCATAACCAAGCGTCAAGCGCTGTGTCGCAACTCGCAACGCAATTCGGAGATGTGATGTGCAAGATCTCAAAAAGCTTCTGTTTCATATGCGAACTTTTTTTGCAAAAACTTATTACATTACAACACTAATATTACGACAAGCTACATAATAATATGACTCATACGGAAAACCTCATTTGGTTCTTTCACTGTCAGGAAAGGGTTACCTTACGAGAAAGTATAGTGAATGCAGGTGCAGCTTACATGCAGCGTAGCAAAATACATCCAAGTTTATTTTGGAATGAGTCTCAGTTCGCCTATTCCAAAGTAAAAAAGAAGGTCAACGGATCTAATAATTGCAAAGCATAGTAAAGTCCTATAAATTAGGTACCTTGCACAATGTGTAATGAGTAAAGTGAAAAGTTTTTTCTCTTGCATTGTACTTCTTTGTCTACTCTTACCTTTATTGTTAATTAACAGTCTGTTATACACACTTTACAATTAAACATATGGCACAGGTACATACGTAGGTACAATACAGAGCGAGTTACTACTTTTATCTTTTTGCAATTTAATTACACACTGCGTCACTTCTCACTGCATTGCATTGGAACAAAGTTCACCTTTTCTTTTTTTTATACTTCGCTTCACCCCATTTAATTTTCTCAATTGCTATTCGTTCCTATTTTCCACTAGCCCACAAAAGACAATCACCTTTGCGTAGTCAGCTCACGTTTGCTGGGTACTTATTCACTTTAAAAAAAAGATAACTGCTTTTCCGTTTCTCTTCGCAGTTTTTTATTATTATGATGAAGTACACTGCTTATAGACTTTTCACTCCTTACATATCATCACATAATATATTACGCATCATTACTTACACAAGTAATCTTTTCTTCACTTGGCTTCCTCCAGGCCACAAATATATCATTCTTTTTCTTTTCTTCGTAATTTTCTTCCTATTTAGTCAAAAAGTAAATCCTGAATTATAGCATTTCGCGTAGGTACTTTTTGAATATTTGCCCTCCATTAATTTTCGTTGGACAAGTAACAAATTGTAAGAAATTTTACATGCAAGCTTTGCTTGCAAACAAGATGCGTTGGTTCAATTGATTACAGAATCGATATTAATCTTAATTTTTGAGAAATGCTCAGTCAACACCTAATCATCTCATAAAATCATCTTTTTCATGAATTTTTAAATTGTGTCCTCATTACATAACAAATATTCTCGAATCTTTGCAACGAGTTCTCATCATTCCTTACTTTATGTGTGCGTTATTTTGCAGTCACAATCAAATGATCTATAAAAATACGAAAGCGATAGGCATGTGATATTCTCTAAAAAATAAATATTTTCCTTTTTTTAAAGCAATTCAGATGTCAAAAACCTTTAACTTCGAATAAACAAAAAACTCTTGGCTGACCATAATTCATCCTCGTGCATGTTGCTCTCATCCAAATTTACGACGATGTCATTTAAAGTTATCAAGTCGTTCAAACAAAAATGACAAAAGTTCACAAGGACAAAACAACAAATTTATTAAGGAAAATTTATGAATAAATGCAAAACAATTTTTGTTGTTCTTTGCAGCATTGTCCACAAACTTTGATATGACTATATTCACATATAACTTGCATATTTTTTTGTTGGATTTTTCTTGTTATCTGGCATCATCATCACATCCTTTCTCTGGAACATGTCCGCAGCGTGAAACAACTCTTGATTTTTGCAATGGAAAAAATCCTCTGCATGATAATAACAGGAAGGAAAATTATATACACTTCCTCCTGCAGCAGCAAAGGAATTTTGGTTGGATGGATGAGCACAGAAAAAACTCTGTTCATAGTTCGTAGCATGCCATGCCATTATTACCACATATCAGTAAGCAATAGCTGCAGGCTCTACATTATTTCTCTGTGCTCCTCAAAAAAATAACATCACAATCATCATGATCATCTTCACTGAATAGCATGACATTCTCCTTTTTTTGGGGGGTTTGTTGCTGTTTTTCTGCGAATTTAGCCTGGGATGCTGCTGATATGAGGCTATGGTTATGGTCGGATATGCTTGATGGCTGCCACGGGTATGCTTTGTGGTAAGGTTCCCCTTGGGGCCCTGTCTGATATCCATGCATGCATGTATGGAACATGTACAAACTTCTTTTTTTCATCTTTACATTTTTTGTGTGTCTATTTCCCGCAAAAAAAATATGTTCACTCACGTCTCTCGTCCCGTTTTTATGTGGAATTCAACCTTCATTTCATACATATTTCTGCGTGTACATATGTAAGTACGTTTTGCTTTGATTTTTTGATGGTGCACATCACAAAGACATTCCTATCATCGCAGAGTGATCATCATCATCATCATTCTCTCTTTCTTCCCATATTCCATTCTTTTTTTCATGGACTCTGCAATATGGGCTCTTTCTATCTCTCTATCTCTGTGGAGCTTCTCGTTTGCATAATGCGTTTTGATATATTTCCCTTTTTTATTCTTTTTCTCTATACATTTTCTAGGCAAAAGACCAGAGAGACAGTTTAATGTACAAAATATATTTTGTTCTTGAAGTAGCTCATGATAAAGTAGTGAGTGGTGTACTGTGTACTCGCTATTTTTTTAACTTCACTTCATTGCTGTACACAGTATTCATACAAAATATGTACGGAGTTCCAGTGTCTTCCCTTTTTCTCCAGTGTATTTTTATGCATTTGCAATATTCTCCATTTCATATCACGTAGTCATATCCATAATTTTCAACAATTTATAGTTTGTACGTAGCAACTTGAGAGAGTGGGCTCTCAAACATTCAACACGACATACACACAAAGTTTATATTGCCCGACCAGCACATAGTGCACAGTAGTTACCGTATATTTTTTCAAGTAGAGCCTCGAGAGAAAGTCATCTAGAGCCTTTCATAGTTTTTCCCTTGTGGCCCATGCAAAAAAATCATCTAGTTTTTTATGTAAAAAGAAACAAAAAATATTATATGCTTTATAAAAATAAATATTTCTCTATAATTACAAGCTATACTATACACATTCAAAAAAAAGTGTGGTAGTGATAATACTTCAAGTATTATACTTGCTTGCTACGCAATTGTTGTACTATATATAGATACACTGTATTTTATTACGTATCTCTTTCCATTTTTTCCCTTTCTTTCGCTGAAACAACTTCTTTTGCTGCTGTGCTGTTTTGTTGTTGTACCGATAACACAATATTTTTGCATGTTTTTCCTTTAAATGTCAAATGAACTGATGATTTGTGAACTTGGTACATTATTATATAAATTGCTCGTGTTTTTTTGGTGGTGATGCTTCCCATTGTCGTTCGATCGTCTTCCTACAAGTTTAGGCCGTATTCTGCCGCTGCCGTGCTGTATTCGAGATTTTCTGTTCCAATCCATTGTTATTTGCTTGGTTGTCGTGTATTTTTTTCGAAGATTGTCTCCTTCACTTTTTCATGCTAAAGAAAGAGAACAAGCGTGTGTAAAGAAGAATAAATAAAAGATTCCTCCGTTTTCTCTATAAATAGTAACATTGCAAATGTAACTTCATTCATAATAATAACAGTGGTAATAGTATAACAATATGAATAAGTACAAGAATGAGAAAAGAATGCGGAAATCTGAAAGCTTCTTGTGATATGCTTTAAAAGAGATTGTGATTCTTTCTGATTCTATGCCTTTGATGTTTGAATGTAAGCTTTTGCACGTCGTGTCGTTTTCTCCTCGTATCTAAGACGGTTTTACTTCCATTCCAATAGCAACAGCAACGAAATCAAAAAATATATATGAATAGTTCTCTATTTTACTCCAAAAATGACAAGATGCAGAGAAATAAGGGATGGGATGAAGTATTCTATGTTGAGTTTGATCTTTATCTGTATAAATTCAAATGATATGGGTTGTGACGATGGTGATAGTGATGTGTACAAGCAAAGTTCATCGTTATTCATGTCTATTGTTATGATGATTCTGATATGTGGTCCATGTTCTCTGATATTTTGGTTTTAGTGATATTTATTTGTCTGCAAAGGGATTTTGATGATTTTATATGCATTCTTGTACTTTCCCCGTTGGTCAAGTTGAGAAGTGTAATCGTCTGTGTTGTTGTTGGGGTGTATGACCCAACACAACAAATAAATAAAATTTCTTTCTTTCTAAAAGAGGGATCCTTACAAGCAGAAGGAAGCAGAGTGAGTAAATTGATAGCTTCATGAATAAATATGATGCAAAGTTAACGTAATTGCAATAGTCAATAGTAATGCTGTATCTTTTATGTCAAAAGGATGTTTGGACTTTGAACATAAATTGGGATAAAAATGCATAATGTTTGTTTGTACGTATGAATGTATCTATGCTCTGTTGAGTTAAAAGGGTACACTGAAGAAGAAAAAAAGATAAAAGAAGATAAATAAAAAGACATGGAAAGTATGCCGCATTACTATTGTGTTGCTGGTGTGTATTTCATTGTCAAAGAGAAGAAGGAGTAAACTATGTTATTGTTGGTTGTTGTGTAAGCAGTGAAGTGAAAGCTCTTAGAGTAATTGCTTTGCTTTTTTATTTCATGACTTTTTCCACTTGTATACTTTCTCCCCTTCTTTTCACATTCATTTTTTAGAAAAGGGGGTACAAATACAAGATAAGAATTATGAGTTTATGAATATGGAACTATCCTTTCAAAGTATAGTTCCATATTTATCTGTTTATTCCTTTGTATTGGAGTGTACATACCTATGCACACATTCATTTCATGTGAAGTCAAAGACCTAGATTCCCATTGCTTTTCATTGTTTGACTGAACAGTAAAAAGCGAGTTATTTATTGAGGAGCAGCAACAATGATAAAAAGCATAACAAAATATTTATGTATACGATACGACAAGAGAAGGTTTCTTGCGGTTTCACACTTCATTGCTTTCACGAACAATTCAATAAACAAAAACATATACTTGTTTTGCGTGACTTCATTTGATTTGTGATAGTAATATAAGCGGTCAAAGATACCACTATAAAGATACATAATAGTTTAGTTTGATGTTTGCAAGAAATTTTAGCGTAATATTTTTTGTAAAACTTAGCTCAAAAAATAATTTGTTTTTGACTCGACATGTTTGTTTTCGAAGAAAACAGTGCCGTCGATCAAATGTCAACTACATTATTATCATATCATTAAACATAAGCAGATGTAACAAGGTTTCTTCTTTGTATCATGATTCATGAAAATTTTCTGTTTGATGATAAATAAATAGATAAATGATGACATGAACGATAAGTCTTGGTTCAATTTACATATGTTTGACTCAACATGACATATAGAATTGCTTTTGACAGAACAGCAAAAGTTTGCAATTTGTTTACAAAAAAAGGAATCTCAAATATAGTATATCCCTTTGAAATTCAAATAATGTTTTGTCGTACTCCAACTTTGGTAGACATCACTGTAAAATATTTCAAAAATGAGCCAAATTCCTTCTTACTAGTTTTGTGATTTACAAAATAAGCCGATGTGTGTTATATTTCCGCTTGGGAACTAATTGATAATAATTGCATGATCATATTTCATTAAACCACTTTAACTCATTGACGTAAGTAGATGTCTATACACGTGGATATGTTATTCTACACCTACATCTCCTTCTCCTTCAGTTCCCTCTCATGCATCATGCTTGCCTTAAGGCTTCCCGTGCACATTCCATCAAAGCCGACTTCCACCTCCCACACTGTCCCACCTTTTCTTTTCTTGATTTTCTTTCACGCTTCAATAATGCACTTTCTAACCGAATAAAGCATTTTTTCCTTCAACAAACAAAAAAAGTTTCGTGCTGCTTTCCATCTTAACGAAAGAGCTTGGAGCAAGAAAGAAAAACGTAATGCAACGCTTTTACATAACGTCGGCATCAAAATTGTACATTTATGCATGCACATTCTTATATGGAGCAACATTTTTGGGTCCGTACCCACCAATTTTCGGACCTGCTCAAAAATTCAAAGTTTGATGTGGGATCAAAAGCTGGTTAATTAAAAAGGGTAAATACGAACTTTTGGGTCCCACCTCCTCAAGGCGTGGGTGGCAGGGGTCCATGAC
>JAQFXM010008501.1:0-10586 GCA_034693345.1 Entomobrya multifasciata | reverse complement strand
AAAATTTGAATTCAATAAAATGGCGAAATTATGAATGACGTTTTTGGCCTCCGGCACGTTTTTACCCCCTGTGCCCACCAGATGCTACCATGTCGGCTCTAAATTTGCCATAACAATTTTCTAAGGCCTACTAATATGTATGCCAAAAATAAGCAAAATCGGTGCCATCAAAATTTTTGATAGCTGGTCGACATACAAAATACACAAAATATTTGTCTTTAATTTGTAAAGTCATACCAGAAAAGACTTACTAAATTTAACAGGCTTTTTTGTCAAAATTCAAAAAAAGAAGAATTTATATTTTTAAGTTAAATATTTGTATACACTTTTAAATTTGATTTACTTATAATATTGCATTCCATCCATTCCTCCCGGAGATACAACCTCTTTTGTCTGTATGTCAATCCAATCCAACGAGCAGTCACCTCAAATTTCCTCAAATTCTCAAAAATTGTCCACACATTTGACTCCAACATTTTGTCTTCAAACCCAATAAACTGGACAGTATGCTCACTAGTTTTTATGTCCACATCCTTTAGCACCGCCGGATATAACCAACTTGCACAGATATTTCTTCCAAAATATGCTTCATTCTCACCAAGAAATCCAAACAAACAAAGGCCCCACCAAAATATAATCCAATTTTCTTCAAGCACGGCAGATAAAGTTTCCCATAGTAGGACTCTTCATAAAGTGCAGTTTTCGCTTCCTCTTTATCTGCATCCAAACTTAAATCCAGCGAAACCAATGTAAGCGAAAACTTCTCTTTGATAACTCGAAACAAATCAGCATATCCAACAAAAGCCTCATCATCATCGTCATATTGAGTAAATGTAAGTTTCAACTCTTCAAGAGGCCAGTCGACTTTACAAGAACCAAGGCTCTCAATAATATAAGGTGAATCAAACTCAAAATCCAAATTCTTAAGATTTGGCAGATGAAATGAGTAAAACTCGTAGTTCGGATGCCACCATGACAAGATCAGGGAAGAAATGTGGCCGTTCAGAACAATCAATTGATTGAGCACTGGATCTGGAAGACCTTTGACTTCCAAAGTTTGCAGATTTTTTAGTTTTGGCAATGAAAAGTCCACTGGATAATAATCATCCTTATTAACCCACCAATCACTTTCAAATTTTAGCATGTTGACATTCGGCATGTACGCAAACCACTGTTGCAATGTTTCAGCTTCTTCAAAGTTGTCGTGTCTGTCAATGTCCACTGAAAATTTGTGGAGATAGCTGCCATACTTGGATAACACTGAAGAGATATCTTCCAAGTAAAGCTCGTATCGCTCGATATCATCGTCATTTTCCTCTGGAGTTATAATTACAACTGAAAGATCTCCCCAAATTAGCGGATTTCTACTATTGCATTGATTAGCTGGAGGATGAGTGTTCTCAAAATGGCGGAGAAAGCGTTGCACAGTTTTCCCATTGACACTATGAACGAAATTGGTGAACCAATTATTCTCCAAAATAGTTTCAAAAGCCTCGCCGACGGAAGTTAATTGACTGTTGGAGGACCCTTCACCAAAGTGTTGAAATTTCTCTGGAATCAACCTGTAAACATCCGCATTCCATTTAGAACACACTTCTCGGCATTTGAAAACGTCCGAAACTGGTAATCCTTCGAGACCATTGTTGCGCCACATGGTTGATGTCACAAGTTGAAATACATCATGAAAATAATGCACCGTTTTTTGACAAGCCAGCAGTTTCCGAAAGAAGAGCGATGAGTTGACAAGGCTGTGAAATTGGGATGGGCTTCTCTTCAGTAACTTTTCAGTGATTAGAGTCCAGATCTAAAATAATAAAATAATAGCAACTTGTACATTAGGAAACGTGAAAAAATAATTGGTAATTTAGGAATCTTGACCTCGATTTATGGATTAGCTCATTATTCTTATTTGGTTTACCTCCTCAGGAAGAATGTATCGTAAATGGACGGAATCTGGACTAAAAACGTCGTTTTGTTCTACAGCTGTACGACCTGATTTTTGTACTACACTTTCCATTTTATGAGCAGTTTAAAACTTTTCATAAAATAATTTAAAATTGAACAATTTATTAAATTACTCAGGTTAAAAATCAGTTCAGATTCAAGTACACTGTAAGAAAAAAAAGTAGACAATATTATGCTGAGGACTACGTGACTTGTGTGATTGCTGGACGAAGAATTAGTTCAAATTCCAGTTTATAATTAACAATGCATGCATACATGCCCACATTTAAACCTTCCAATTCACAATATACACACGTTTACCATCTTATCTTACAATTTTTGAGAAAAAATGTCTTATTGCATTCTAAAAATAAACTTAGCTACACATTTTTTTTAGTTACATTCGTCCAGGTACAAGTTTATTACGTGACGTGATGGCATGCATAAAATATGGTATGCATTTTATTTGGTATTCATACACGTTTACGTTCATTTAATCTACGACTGTCAAGGTTGCTGTTTAAGAAAAAATTCCATGCATATACTTTGTCGTTATTCTTGGCGTACTCTTTCTCACTTTTTCTGACCCATACAAACTCAAAGGTTGTTATGGTTTAACCTGGAATTCATTACCTGGTTGGAACCATCTGAGATTTAAGTATAACAAAGGAAAATTGCAACCTATGATGGGAAACTTCATTTATTCAATATTGTTGGAAAATAGTATATTGTAGATGTATTGTTATAGTATATTGTAAATTGGTCATTGTGGCAAGTAATAAATAAATAATCTAACAACAAACATTGTTTGCTATCGAAATTTATATTGTGTATGCTTTGTCCCAAACGTTGAACTATGTGCATGTCTTAAACTGGAAAGATTAAAGTTCAGACAAACTGATCAACGACACAAGCATCTTTTACTTAAATTACCCAAACAAAAATATATGTTTTTCGGTTTTTTGTAGTGGTATAACAAACTTGGGGCTAGTTTTTAGACTTGTAAAATCCAAACATAAACTACACAAAGATTACTAATTAATCTTAAACAAGAGAGAATACACCATTAAGACTTTGCTAAAGCTTGATAAAACAAATGCTTCATTTTTCGTTAGAAGGATCTGGGATGCCATCTTCCACATTATGTGTAAATTCATACAATAATTGTTTCAAGTAAATAGTGTTTTAAGTTGCATTATAATTAATAGGAAGACTGGTACTATCAATCTGAAACAATGAAAAACATCGATTCTGCTAAACTGGCTTTGTTTGATCTACTTCGTGATTTTGACTTATGTACATGATTGTGAAGTCACTCACCAAAATATTTGACTTAACATTTTACGGCATGCAAAGTTTATTCAGAAGATGGTTTAAAGTTAGTTTTACCTAGCTTGTAAGTTTCATTCTACTTCGTTTGATAAGAATTCTATAAGTTCCGGTCAATGTTATTTAAGATTAATAGTATTTATCAAATGAAAATGACTTTAATTGTTTTTTTATACTTTTTTTCAGATGTTCGTGTTGAGTATTCCAATTTTTGTCATTAGTTTTGATAGCTAGTTTGATGCTATCAATACAAACTTTAAAAAATGGATCTACATATTTTGATATTGTTAATCTGATTCATTAAAAATGCTAAATAAAGTAAACTAAAGGTTTAATGTACATTTTGTTGGCTGGTTGACCTAGTAGACAAGTTTTCTTCGGATTATTAACTTGCTATCAAAGACCTTGCTTTCGACTTCAAATGTAATTCAAAAATAATTCTATGTAATAACCAGTGCAGTTCTGCATAAGCTCATGAAATTAAAACCATATAATTCAAAAAATTTCCAATTAAATCTCACACTAAGCACAGTTTCGAACTGTTTCCCAATAGCACTATTCAGACAAGGTAGAAGGTAGGCACTTGCTGATTGAAGGTAGAAGAAGATATGGAACGCTGAAGTGTTACATAGTTATGTGATTAATCTCACTATTAATATAACATGACTGTATTTGTGTAATAGTAGCCAATCAAACTATTCACTTTTCAATTATACATCTTCTTAATCTATTTTCATATTGCAAAAAATTTGCCAAATTTACTTGCAGTTCATTAAAGAGAAATCGGTTGTGTTTTATATTCTTACTTATTCAGTTTTCTACATCGTAGAATTTTTTCAAACTAGCACCAAAAATCCTATATGCACTATCATTGCATTCACCCAAAACGTAAGTGGTTTTGGCTTGTTAGACGAAAAATATGTAATGATTAAAGAAGTTTGCTTGTATTTTAGGCAACATTTAAATGGGATTTAATGCTAAAACGGGATGTCGTTGCAGGGTTAAGTTCTGCTTTTCGAAAATATCAAAAGTAAATATGGATTTGGGTGATACAATAAGTGCTATATTTGTATGCCTAAATTTTAAAACAAGTATTGTGCTAAATTGATTCTATAGGGCAGATTCGTGACAACATTTCTATCGCTGCGTTTATGACTTTTCGGTTGCCGTTTTGGTCAACTATTTTTAATCGAAAATATCGTTGGCTTTACCTGCAAAAACACTATTTGATTGTCCTATTTTAGCTCTTTTCTGAGTCTGTTCTTGACTAGTAAACCTTTTTCACGAAGCTGCTATTAAAAGTTAAGGTAAAAGCTGGACGTATTAAAATGCAAACGTCATCTGTAAAGTACGAACAAGTGGTGAAAAGGAAACTTATGCTAAAACTGATGGAACTAATTTAGTAAATAATTCTGTATCGTGTTATGTATAAAATCATTTTTCAATGTGTAAGAAATTATATGTCATGCGTGACCGCACAGCTGTTTTTGCAGGCATATGTTTTTATCGAAGTGAGGGAAAATATTTTCCTTTTTCATTATACTTTGAACTAAAGTGCTACTTTATTTACGTTAATCGAAGAAAAGTATTATTAAAATCAAAATAAAGAGGTAAGAACGTTTAAAATCTGGCAATTACTGGGTTCATAGACAAAAAGTATGCAAAATATATTGGACGATGGATGGCTCATTTTAGTATTTGCGCAACATTTCGATCAACAACCATTATGGAATTTTGAATTAAGTTGGGTTTAGGAAGGATATTATGATAGTCCATAGCTCTGGATACAATGATGTAATAATGATATATATACACAATTGGTATTCATGAGTAAATTTGTTAAAATGATGCATCGTATTTTTAACATGATGCAAGATTTTTCCGTTATTCGGTTTAAAATTTCTCCTATGTACAAAGCTTGGTTTTGTTAGATGGTTACGAACTCAATTTTAAATAACTTCAACTTGGAAGATGTCAATTATAATGGATTGGCCTTCGTCGGACACGATATAGCACAATACTTTAACGAGATAAGTGATGGTTTGTTTAACTTATAAGCGTTCGGTAAAATATTTCAAGCTCGCCCCTGCTTGAAGCATAATGTATAATCGAATAGTCTATTTTATAATTGACAATTTTTTTCAATATCACACTTGTAAAAGTGTATCATTTTTAATGTGACACTACCAAGTAGTCAGAATTTAGACTTACACTGTAACCGCAGTCTACATAAACTATGTTGTCAAGAATAAAAAACTTTTGTCCTTCAGCAACAACCTCTACGGTATTTTAATTTTAATTTAACAGAATCATGTCAACAAGTAACTACAGTTTGTTATACTCAAGATACTTCAAGTAGTAGTACGAAAAGAAGAATAATGATAGTATTGAATTAATGTCAGAAATAGTTTTCATGACCATGTTTGTAGGTTTTTCTGATTTTATGTAATATCTCGATTCGTTCATAAACAATCCTCTATGTTTAAGACACCATTCAAAAAATGAACTTCTTCGATTGGAAATGTTCTGGACCTGCTTGTGCAATTATTTGGTATACACTTATTGGAATTTTACACTGTTTTCAACATAACAAACGACAGCAATCAACTTTCATAATGTTACGACAGTTTATTGAAATTTTCATGTCGTGTACCTTGCACATAATCAGCGATTCCAATAGTTTTTCTTCTATAAAATATAATATCGAACACTTGTGCCAAGGACGTTGCGTTTATCTACAAACCATACTCCAACCAACTAGTGGGATTTATAACGAGTCAGAGCAAGATTGGGAACTTAGCGACTTCGCTCCTGGAAACTTATCGTTGTGTTATCCCAAAATATTTCAGTTTAAACATACTGAGGTATGTAATCTGGACTTTAGGTTCGACTTGTTTACTCAGGAATTAATATCGGCCAAAAATGTTTTTAAACTCGTGCTTGTACAACAACAACAACGGCAGCTTTTAAAATTATATCAGCCAGATTTTGTTTTTATATTTATTGATGAAAGAAATATAGCACAGAAAGAGTTACATCTACCTATAGCAATGTATACTAAGTCCAAAATACTAGTTTTGAATATTCTTAATAACGAAATATATTTAACAAACATCAAACAGCGCTGGCTGAATATGAAAGACCTTTAAATGAAACAACAGAACTCTTATTTATATCAGTTCCTGTTTTTAAAGTCCACGGAAAGCTATACTCTTTTCAAACGATTGAAGATATGAGAAAAATATTTGACTGTGATAGCTTGCCAGGTGGTACTTATATGAGATCTAAAACATCTGAAAATTGTCCAATGGAAAGAAATACGACTCTTGTTCTAGGCGAAATGTACATTTATGGGTGGCTGGGATGTGTTGAAAATTTGATAAAAATAAAGTTAAACTGTACGCTAGAATTTTGCCAAAATGTCTTAACCAACGAGCTTAATCGAGTAGAAATCGAAGCCGAATCGCTTAGTAAAGAATATCACTCATTTATTTCGTATTCAAGTACATTTTACAGCGTTATTTATTCCATGTTTTATTTAAAATCAAGAACGAGAAATATTTTTGCATTATTCTCTCCCTTTACATTATATAATTGGACAGTTATTATTATCACTATTTATTCAGCAGGATTACTTGTTTGGATGTCAAATGTTAAGTTTAATGCATTCTTTTGGCTGTTTACCGTAATAATAGAGCAGAATGATGACAAAAGAAACGCAATAAACAAAACAAACTTGACAGTGATTTTGACTTGGCTTTTTGTGGCCTTACTACTACGTAATGTGTACACGTCAAATTTGTATAGTTATATGGCTTTGAACGCAAATCCTACCAATTTACCAAAATCCTTTGGTGAAATTTTAGAAAGTGATTTGCAGTCATTAGCAGTTTTGGTATCTTCTGATGCTACATGGTTACTTAAAAATTACAAAACTGCAGTAGATTCTAATCAGGGTTCCCAAAAAACGGGCATTTACCGCTTGGTGAATCTGACGTTTCAAAAGACTTGGAACATGGACTTTGGCATGGATGGCCCTTCAGGCAATATATATCGAGATGGCGATTTAAAAATATGTGATTTAGATTTAGATAGTTTAGTATTCGATGGTGAAAATTGTGTCGAAATGGAAACTTTTGCATATACAATTGCATCAGGTCCAATAGATACTCTTTTTGCAGCGATATACCTAACAGGAAAACTTTTGCTTTTGATTATCAGTGAAAATCATGATATTGTTGAGAATAGTGACAAATATATAACTAGTACGGTTGACCTGTTTGTTTCCAAAACAGACAATTTTTTAAAATATAAATATGAACGATATTTGGCTTCATTGGTTGAAAGTGGGATAGAGTCACTTCAAATACGGTACATGGTAGAGCATAACATGCAGTTTTTCACTAGTGAGCGGTATCTGTTTTGGTATCATGAATCTTTGAACCCTGAGAAAACTTATAGTAATTTAAATGACTTTATATCAAGTTGGTCAAAACATGGATGCTTTTTAAGCTATATTAAAAATTGTATGTGATTTGCATCGTAATAAAAATGAGGCATCTATTACGTTGGTGGATTTATTAGCTGCATGGCTTTTACTGATTGGACTTACGCTTGCATCTGCACTTGCATTTGCTTATGAGCACGTTTTTGAAAAATAAAGAATAATCTTGTTAATTTGGTAGTTGTAATTTTTAATGTGCATGGCTAATACTAGTAATCATGGATGATGTTAGTAAGGTCATAAGTAATGTGTAAAATCTAATTTTATATTTTCAATTTTAACAGGGCCATTTGATAATAAAATATTTCTAAATCATGTAGTATATCCTCATTGAATTACATAAAATAGATAGGGAAAATAATTGAATTATATATAAGATACAAACGTATTTTATTTCTTACATAAGTCATCAATCCTTAGTTGACCAAGTGTATTTCAATCTAAATTTCAATAAAAACGTTGTGCACATATTGTGATATAAAAAACTTAAACATTGAAAAACTACGTTTCACTTTCAAATACAATTTTGCTTGTATATTTGGATGTTTTATGATGATTTTGTTTCTTAATTATTCACAGGAAATTTTAAAGGTTCTAATTTTGTAACCCGAAGTGGAATTTTAGTTTAGTTGATGATTGATCAAAATCAAAACATATTACATATTAGATTAATGTAAAGGATAAACACGCGTTAATGTTTGAAAGATGGTCGAATGTTCTTAGCTATCTTTATTTGATAGACAAGACTCCGGGAATGCTCTATTTACAATTAAAATGGAAAAGAGCTATGTACAGAATACTTGACATCAATACGACTTGCGAATAAAAGCTGGCCTCAGTCTGTCTCCGTTATTTTGAGAAATACCAGTGATTTGGTAATCAACCTTTAATTTAAAGTAGAATAAACCCATTGCGAATTGCCAACCAAAAGAAATGCCAGAAACAAGATAGATGATTTTGTATCAATATTTTCTAAAGCATCGCGTGTCTAAGATTCTGCCTTGCCGTTTAATGTGCAACTAGATTCCAAATATTTGTAAAAGAAAACTTCAAAAACTTGAATATCAAATTTTTCCGACGGTGGTTCCATGCGATTGAGATTTAGTCGTTAAAATTTTCCGATTTCGAGAAATTTAAATTTTAGTATCGACCAGCCATTAAATCCCAAAATGAAAACCTGTTTTTAGACATAATTCAAACGGCTGGATATTTCCGCAAAATATTCTGGACCTGCTGTAATATTTAATGATCTTATGTGGATGCTAATGAGTTGTTTAATCCATCAGTAATTATGAAGCTACAGTATATTTAAAAGCATGACAACAGAATGTTTACATGATCCCATTGAAATTCGAAAAAAAATTTTGACGATATTATTTATGGATCGATTTTATGTATGAGTGAAGAACATGGATGCTTTAAAAAGAATATCAAGTCGTTGCTGAATCATGAATAAAAAAACAATAAGAAACTAAACCGCCTCTAGTTATGTGTCTTCACCAACAACAAATAAAAATACAACCTACAAAGTTTTTTTCGTGGGAATTAACGCATTTTATTATCTTTTGAAAAAGCAAGCCATTTAAATATTAGCCATATTATTGTACTAACCATCAAAACCGTAGTAAAAAGTCAACCGCAATAACTACAAAGAATCAGTTGAATGTAGCGCATCTTTACTAATGTACATAAATGTATATAAATTAATGAATAGTGTCAGTATCTTTTACAAACGAACATATGCCACCAATTTGAAGTTGATAGTAATCCATGTTTAAGTGTTTAAAGTCTTAGTTTTAGTGCTTTTCTTGTATTGTTCTTTCTGTATGGATACACGTTTACTGCAATAATATTAGTGAAATAGCTTAGTTATTTGACAGTTTATATAAAGCAATAAAATTCAAGCCCCTTCAAAGCTTCAATTTGAATTTCGAAACTCTATCAAAATACCATCGCATTTGTTTTCGAATCCAACAATAACTTTCCATTAAAACATTGCTATCAAATATTACGAACACAATAATTGACAACGTTAAACCAACTGTTGGTATGGAGGATAGAGTATAAACTGCATTTTTACTTGCGTTTGACCTTTTATCTTGCATTTCATTTTGTTGTGTTTCATATACCCTAACCTTTACCATGATTGACCATCTAAGAAACTTATTCCACCACTCTATAATGCCCGTTTGAAAATAGTAATTCGAACTTAAAAGCAAATGAGTAGGAAAATATCCAAAGTATTTGAATCCAACTGATTGCTCATGAATTATGTCTTTTCCGTTCCAAACTGGCATTCCTCTCATGTGCATTATATTGTACAATACAATACTATCTTTACTGTTTAAAATCACTGCAGATTTATTGCAAGCACTCATGTGCATTTTTAGTATTCGATCAACGTTCTCATTTTCGCCTGGTTCGCCATTTTTACGAAACCAAGGTGGAAACATTTTGGAATTATTAAGAAAATACCAAGTTTTATATGCTATTTCGTGTGTTAGTGAGCTTAGCCGTTTCCAACGAGAAACCGGCCACCTGTTCATGATCAAGTGCCATAGTTTAGATACAATGGGGAACTCCTCGTGTTCACTTGCTTTAACAAAGTCTTTCGTCACATTTAAAATCTCCTTAATATTAAAATCATAGATAGGAAATCCTAGGCGGTGTCTGCGGACTAGTATTTCAAATCGATTGTCGACTAGACTTTTGAAAGTATTAAACGGAATCAGAGGTAGATCCAGTGTGAATCTTGTAATATTATCCCCTTTATATAAGTTGTTTACATAAAAGAATACTATGGGTATAC
>JAQFXM010008500.1:0-10587 GCA_034693345.1 Entomobrya multifasciata | reverse complement strand
GCAGAAACTGAAAATTTTATGACTTCTGTGGAAAGAGCTTTGGAATACTCGAAACTGACACCGGAAGCGGAACTTGACTCCAAACCAAGTTCAAAGCCTTCAAACGACTGGCCCAATACGGGGCAAGTTGAGTTTAGAAATGTGTACCTAAATTACGAAGAAGAAAAACCAGTTTTGAAAGATCTCTCATTTGAAATTCGACCTTCGGAGAAAATTGGAATTGTTGGACGAACTGGTGCTGGAAAGAGTTCCATAATTGCTGCATTATTTAGAATGACTGAACCTGAAGGAGAGATACTCATTGACAATGTGGATATCAAACAAATTGGGTTACATGACTTGAGGAAAAACATTTCTATAATTCCCCAAGATCCCGTTTTATTTTCTGGAACGGTGCGCTATAATCTAGACCCATTTAACCAGTTTGAGGACAATGACCTGTGGAAAGTCATTGAAGAAGTGGAATTGAAAGATGCAGTATCCAGTTTAGACCACAAAGTGGAAGATGGTGGATCAAATTTTTCTGTGGGCCAAAGGCAATTAGTTTGCATGGGGAGAGCAATTCTACGTAAGAATAAGCTGTTAGTGATGGACGAGGCAACGGCAAATGTTGATCCAAGGTACAAATAAAATTTTAGATGCATGTATGACTGTTATTGCACATTAAAGTGGAAATGGACAATTCATATGAAAATTTACATAATGGATGAATTTTACATGGATGGTGGTAGTTGTTCCTATTCGTTTCATAATTTAAACGTTTCCTCTTTTGATGCGAAATCATTTACAGGACTGACCATCTAATTCAGCAGACAATAAGACTGAAATTCGCCGATTGTACTATAATTACAATTGCTCACAGATTGCACAGCATTATTGATTGTGATCGCGTCTTAATTTTGGATCACGGACGCTTAAAAGAGTATGATCATCCTCACGTATTGCTACAAGACGAGTCAAGCGTGTTTAGTGGAATGATAGCTCAAACTGGACAGAGTACAAGTGCATTATTGAGGAAATTGGCCAGTGAGGTAAGATGCAAGATGCAACTGAATATATGTACCATGATTGTTATAACAATCACCTTGAGTGATCCTTTCTAATATTCCAACAGAGAAATTTGTCACCGATGTACGACAGCCTTTTGTATTAGGTATCTTTCGCATTGAAAAATCATCAAATGTTTCTTATTTAATTTACAGGCGTTCAGACAAAACGGCTCGAAAACAAACGCGTTGTAGCTATTCGTTTTTCAAGACGCATTTAAAACAATGAATTCAAAAGATACATTGGCAGCTCAAACATGGTGTTTTTAGTAAAGTTTAATATTTTTTCTACCTATTCATGCTGTTTTTCTATTCCTTATGGTATTCACATATATTATGACACTGCAAAATTACATGTGCAAATTTTTGGTACAGAAAATCTTGCCGGTATAGCATGTCCCATTGTTTTCAAATAAATAAAAACATGTAAGATTGCTTATGCATAAATATCGAGAAACAATCAAACCGTGTACATTATGAAGTCATGCACTTGTTAACCTTGAACTCGTCTCAGCCCATCGAGACCGAGACAGGCTTGTACTACTAGTACAGCTTACACCAATAAAAGTTTTACCAATTTACCATTTATCAAACGTTTTTCTACAATCCATAAAATGTTAAAGGCGAACGAATATGGAAACTTGTGTGATTACACATTGCTGCTTACACGTCAGTGTATTCGCCAGAAAGATTGGAATCTGGGTAAATTACTAAAAACTTAGCTTTCGCACTCCACACACTCAATGAATGAACGTTTGCACTTCTTGATGAAATTAGATGGAAAATAAAAAGTTCGTAAGCTTGTAATCTAGACTCTAGACCAAGTGCATAGGATGAGTAATTCTATTCGTCTCGTCTTCATATGTATGTTAGTTTTTTCAAATCTCTATAAGCGAAATCGTACAAGCGCAAGCGTAGAGACAAACTTCAGCAACATAAGCGTTGAGTTAAAGTAAGGAAGCAATACAGTAACTTGCCTTGTGTTATGATTCATCTGACGTTCATGACGATGATTAAGATGATAATGGAACATGCTCGAGCAGCTTTTTAGCTGTAAGACTTGTTTTCTTTGAGCTGAATAAGGTGAAAAATGTACATGTACATTTCACATTTGTTTTTTTTACCAGCAGCAGCATGAGCACAATAGATCACAAACTGAATCTTTAGTGGGTGGGTTTAACCCGGCTATTCTGACAGAAATTCAGGATTTCTTCATTTCTTGTTGACTTGCTCACAAATAATGATTTTGACTTTGTTTGTGACAACTTACCAGAAAATAAATTGACGTGTTATAAAATATTGACTAATTTCAAAACGATCCAATATTGTGACACCATCATTCTAAAAATGGGAAATACTGACAGTATTCCGGTGGTGTCACAAATTAAATCTGCGGTACAAGCGATAAGTGGAGATACTGAAGGTGCCACACAAACCCAGCGTAACTTTGCAATGGGATGTCCAATAGTATCTCAAATTGGGGCTGCCGGAGCTGCCATTGCTGGAGATACTGAGTACGCGAGGGAGTCACAGAAATACTTTGGCAACAATATGTCTGCGGTGGCTGACTCCATTCCTGTTGTGGGACATGTCAAGGGAGCTATACACTATGCTTGTGGAGACACAGCAGGTGGGGACAACGCTATGAAAGCTTCCTCCAGAAGTGTTGGGGTGATTGGTGGAGGAATCGGAGGTTTTGTTGTTGGAGGTCCTGCTGGATCTATTGCTGGAGGTAAGCTACAAAGTAATGAATTGATTGTTGTATATCCTGAAATTATATAATAAATGCACGCATCCATTTTAATATTATAGGAATAGCTGGAGGAGCGGCTATGGACGGAGTAATCACTGGAATCGAGTCCGGAATCAATGGTAAATATGTTCCCAGTGGTCATATTGATTTTGTTACACGAGCAATAAATGGAGACCTAGATTCTGGAGGCTACTTCGATTGGGTCATGACCCCAGTTTTTGATGGCATTGCTGGTAGAGCTTATGCCAAAGTTTACCAATCCATCAAGACAAAAATTACTACCTCGAGAAATCTAAAAGCAGCTATTAAACAAGCCGTGGAAAACAAAGAGATTACTGTTGCTCAAGGAGAAAGCATTACTACTTTGGCAGATCAGTTGAAAGCTGCTGCTAAAGATATTCAAAAGGGTGCCAAAACCGCCAACTTAGAGAGCCCGGTTGTTGGCAGTGTCGTTATTGACGTTGAAGGAAACGCCCATGTTGGATACTCATTTAAACTGAGACAAGCTTTGGGATCTGATGGATTTGGAGGAGAAGTACCATCTGCTCAGCAAATACTCAATGACCGTCTTCCAGGTCGGGCTCCACAGCTTCGAGGGGCCATGGCTGGGGAAGCACAATGTGGCGAGATACATGCACTTCACCAGCATCATAGAGCCAATGGTATTAATGCCACCCCCTCTAAAACCATTTCATTCATGTATGATCCCAAGACAAAAGTTGTGACCGCTGTAAAGAGATGTGGCAATTGCTCCAAGGTTGGAAAATATGTTAATATGGGAGAAGTGCCAACTGACATTATCAATGGAACCATAATTATTGCTGAAGAGGCAGCTCTTAAAGCTTCTTTAGATCTTTTAGCTCCTTGCGAGTGTGAAGGAGAACAGAAGAAATGAAGTGTGACTGATTGCCAGATCAGATCCTTAACTACAATATAATAATGTACGTATGATTAAGACGTACGAAAAATAAAAGAAGAGTATTTTTTATGATTGATTTATCACAAACCGTTAATTCTTATATTCTACTCATTAATTACATAGATTAAATGTAAATTTAAGACATCCGACGTCACATAAATGTACACAAACTCCAAAATTTGAAAGTATGTACGCTAGCAAACGAATTCAATCAGTAAACGTTAGAGTCATAAGTATATTCACTAGAAGGGAAAAATTTGAAACTCCAATTATCTATTTTGTTTCCCAGTTTGTATTTTAGTATCGAATCGTGTACTATACTGCATTTTGCATTGTACAAATTGTACATCAAACTAAATCTTTCGATCCGGTACGTGTTACGTCGCATCTACGTCTTCTCAATACCAATATCTGTGAAATACTTCAAATATCGACTTCCAAACATAACAATGCTTCATAATATTGACGAAGACAGAAACGGGCTATGTCAATTCCATTGAAAACTGCTATAGTATGATATAGTAAACCTTATTCGAAGTGGTGGTCGTGTTATGTTAACTTAAAACTGTTTTTAAAGATTTTTTATGAACGAAATAACCTGCATGACAAATAAATAATTGGTTGCCAGCTTTAAATGACCTTTCTAATTTAACTGAATTATTTTATGCGCGCTTTCACGCATCCATCCTAAGCGAACGTTTTAATTTCATGATTTTACTGTCAACTGCGTTTTAAATAAAGAAATATTCTAAACTCAATCCAATAAGCTTGAAACTTAATGATATCATTCGGAATTTTACGCGATTCCAAGGATGTTTGGATGTTTTTGAGATGTCAGTCATTGAACCAGGACGATTTAAAAAGATGCAAGGTTTAAAAGGACAAATTGCACTAGAATAACTGTTTGTATTGTGCATAATTTCATGTGTGCATGCGTAATAAATGTCCAGCATATCCAGGTGAAATCATTTTACCCAATACAAAAAGTAATTTTTATCGATGCGTGCGTTTCCAATGCACATGACTCATGAAAGTCATTCAAAGCTCATGAATTCATTCGCTTTCCAAAAAACTACCTACAACAATTATAATCGAATTAATCAAGTCGCACTTTTAATTACGTCATACGACAAGATGTATAGCTGTCAGTGGCTTATCATATTACATTGATTGATGACTCTCAATTTTTCAGTCCAGAAATTTCTTTCACAAGTCAATGCAGTTGTTTTTTAGACTATTCTAAACCGACTAAAGAGATCTTCCAAATTTAATCTTAAACAGGGACATTATTTCATCGTCTTGATAAACACTCCACTTATCGTCAGTCAGTATGTCCTCGTTACAGTTATGAACAACATCACGTCACCATCTTTGTCGTCTTTGATATAACAGTTTACATAACTTTATTTCTAAAATTAGGTAAAAATTTAATTGATTCTCTCAAAATACACAAAGTGAATGTCGCCGATTAAAACGATTTGCTTTGCTGCCGACTCACGAGTCACACGCAATATTTACTCATAGATTGACTGCCTTAATCTCTTTTAGCTTAAGTTTTGACCTCTTGACATTGTACTTTTACTTTCATGTGTACGTGGATTAATTTTTATCTAATATGCCAATAACCTTGTGTCGGTAATAATCTTCAATGACTCGATTTTAATTAGAGTATTAAATTGAATGTTTTAATTTGTACTTCAACCTTTTTATTTACAGATATTCAGCCTACGGTAATTAAAACATTAGGCAAGTTTGGAATGTAAAAAAATATTGGAATTTACAGTTACATGTGACATACGTTTATCTTGTTGGAATTGACCAGCGCAATCGCGTAAAATTTTACGGAAATAAATGTTACGTTACAATGATTAACAACTTCATTTTATATTGAGAAATATGTTTTAACCAAAAACAATATATTTTTATCGTATTTTTATCTAAACACCAATATTTTACATGATTTGCGGCTAATGAGTATATTGATTAGGTTCAAACAAATTCATACATGCCATTTCAAAGTATATCATGTTACAAAAACGTAAGCTGGTAAAGTAGATATTTAACCATGTGACATTAAGATAAGATTTAAATTTTCATCGATCACGTTACGTTGAATGCATTCTGTATCTTTTGTTTGCATTTTACGAGAAACGCTTATGGTACATGTTTTTGCAATGGCTTATTCTGGTATGATCATTAATGTCTTGATTTCTTTGTAGTTACGCAATACTTACAATTGCATTTTTTTAGCGTGCGAGCATTGCTATCTATACCCCTCAATAAATATGCAATTAAAAAACAACCCGTTTTTCTCTAGAAGAACAAAAAAGGATTTAAATTCATGGTGAATGATGTGATGAACGCTGATCATGGTTATTATATGGTCAAATCTCATGATTGAACATCCACTATAAGCATGTTTCAAACCTATTATTATCTCAGTTTGCAATCGGTTTGCAAAACGTTTTCGCTGACTTGCTTCATTCCTGGCATTTTAAAATATGTAATAAAACACAAAAGAAAGCATATCAAGCGAATTGTACTGCACCATAATTATCGTATTGGCTTGACTCCAATTTATTGAGTAAAAAAGTCTCACTGAAGCTCTTCAGTTAGCTCAGTAAAAGCTGGAATATCATCGGGTGAGGACGTAGTTTGTAGTCTGTGTTGGTTGAAAGCAGTGCATTATATGACTTTACTGCATGTCTTGTGCCATTGACACATGCTTTCGACCAGAAAGTGACATTTTATATTCAGAGCCTTGAATTGAATTCAGATTTTGAAAATGGATTTCAAACAATATTCCCTGCCACCAAATCCCAGGGCGAGAGCCAACCCATTTTCCAAACTATTATTTTTATGGATGTTTCCATTATTTAAAAAAGGCTACAAAAAAGAGCTACAAGAACAGGATTTATCTGACATTTTAGATGAGGACAGAACTGATCATGTGGGAGAAAAAATGCAAAGGTAATTAAAGCAAAAAAAACTCAATTAAATTATGATGTATAAAAATTAAAGCTAAAGTTGCTACTTATTAATTTATGCATGAAAAGGTATTGGAATGAGGAATTGGAACGTGCCAAACGTACTGGCAAGAAACCTAGTCTTTTGCGAGTGATTATTAAAATTTCCTGGAAAATGTATTCATTTGTGTCTATTGTGTACACTGTTAACCAAGTATTTCTTCCGTAAGTAACGGGGTTTTCAGAAAACTTATTTAATTCATATATGTTTCTTAACTGTCAGAATTTTAACTATGCTTTAAAATCTATTTACGTGCAGAGTCGCCCAAGCCATTTGCCTTCGTCTTCTTATACGAACTTTTAACGATGGCGATTCTGAAAGTTGGGAAGGATACGCTTATGCTGGTGGCATTAGTGTGGTTGTCTTTCTTAATACGCTGACTATTCATCCTGGAGTTTTTCAGATTATGCATTTGGGAATGAAGCTACGTGTTGGAGTGTCAACTCTAATTTATCGCAAGGTAAGGCATTCCTTGGTAGCCTATACAAATAAGGAAATGTGAGAAAAGTTTTCATGGAATTTTTGTTGATTGGATTGATACTGATTTAATTTCAGTCTCTACGACTCAGCAAATCAGCGCAACATAAAACCAACGCTGGACAAATTGTTAATCTGCTATCAAACGATTGTACACGTTTTGATGTCACCATGAACTTTCTTCCATTTATCATCAGTGCACCACCTCAGGTGGCTGTGCTAATGTACTTGTTGTACACTGAAATTGGAGCGGCTTGTTTTGCTGGAATTGCCTTTATACTTCTTCTGCTCCCACTGCAATACTACCTTGGCAAGTATTCTGGAATCTTTCGAATGAAAATTGCAAGACGAACTGATGAGCGTGGAAGGTTTATGAATGAAATTATAATTGGAATGCGAGGTAGCTTAATTTTCAATTATTTTTGTGATTGAAACTTGATAATTTACAATTTCCATTGACGTTTATGCTTTCTAAAACGTTTTCAGTGATTAAGCAGTACGCTTGGGAAAAACCATTTTCCATTTTGATTGATGGCATACGCAAGTAAGCATTTTGGTAAAGAACAGAAATGAAAAGTGTTTTCGAATTTAATAACCATTCGGTTTGCTTTTAATATTCTAGGTTGGAAGTCATTGAATTGCGAAAGAAGGGATTGCTTCGTGGTCTCCACCACGCAATTTTTACATTTTCACCAAAACTTATACAATATCTCACATTTCTCGCTTTTGTCCTCATTGGAGACGGCGCGATGACTGCAGACAAAGTATTTTTTACCCTAACATGTCTTCATGTTGTGATGCAGACCACTGTTAACTTTACTCCACAAGCTGCAGCAGGAGTTGGGGAGATTTTGGTAGCTGTCAGGAGAATTCAAGTTAGTTGAAAATGAAGTTAACCATCATATCATATATAATTTTTCACCGTCCATTTCCGTTATTTCATCTTCAAATGTACAATACAATACATACAATATGTTAATTCATCGTATATTCATTTCAGGACTTTTTGCTTTTGGAAGAACAACAAACAAACAATAATATGCTACTATACAATGCACCCACAATTTTAAAAGGAGATGAGCTCGATGAAAAGAAAAAGTTAAATACTAGAGAGAACAAAGATAATCTTTCTTTAGATGTCAGCTTTAATAACAATGCCAATTCAGCAGTAAAGAGAGTTAGCATGCAAAATGTGTGTGCAAGCTGGACGGATGAAAGAATTACTCTGGATAATGTCAACTTTTCTGTGGAAGGTGACAAGCTCGTTATGATCGTTGGACCAGTGGGGAGCTCCAAGACAAGCTTGCTCCACGCAATCATTGATGAATTACCAGTTTCCTCAGGTAATCTGAACATCAGTGGCTGTGTATCATATGCTTCCCAAGAGCCCTGGATATTTGCGGGGAATCTGAGACAAAATATTTTATTTGGGTTACCCTACGAGGAAAGTCATTACAGGACTACTTTGAAGGCATGTGCGCTTGAAGAAGATTTAAAGCAGTTACCATACGGTGACATGACAGTAGTTGGTGAGAGAGGCGTGGCCCTGAGCGGTGGGCAGAAGGCCAGGGTGAATTTAGCTCGGGCTTTGTACCGAAAATCTGACATTTATTTGCTGGATGATCCATTATCTGCAGTGGATACGCGAGTCAGTAGACATTTGTTTGAGAAGTGTGTCAAGGAGCATTTAAGGGGATCAATTAGATTACTGGTCACACATCAACTTCAGTACTTACCACAAGCTGATCACATTCTGGTATTGAATCAGGGCAAGATTTTGGCACAAGGTAATTTTGAGGAGCTGGTAGAAGCGGGTATAGATTTTGTGGGTTTAATGCAATCTGCAACTGAACCAGGCGTTGAGGGTGGGGCTAAAATTCATAGCGTTGTTCCAGATGTAATTCCTCCTACCGTAGAACAAGCTTATAAAGGAAAACCTGAAGATAATGCAGAAAAGAAAGCTGGTGGTTCTGTAACGGCAAGATCGTACAAGGAGTACTTTATGTCAGGTCATTCCCTATTTGGCTTCATCATCCTTATCACTTTGTTTGTGTTGAGTCAACTGTTTATTAGTGCAAATGATTACTGGTTGTCTTACTGGACAAACGCTGAAACAAAACGAGTGGAACTTGAAAATAATGTGATTACATGCAATGGTTCTAACGACAAAGCCTGTGAAGACACTTATTTGGGTGAAAACATTTATTTGTACATTTATACGGGATTCGCGGTTTTAGTTATTTTATCTAACGTATGCAGAAGCTTGTATTTTTACATTTATTGTGCCTCGATAAGCGTTAATATTCACGACAAAATGTTCAGGAGCATTGTTCGAGCTCCAATAAAGTTTTTTGATAGTAATCCCTCTGGTAGGATAATGAACAGGTTTACAAAAGATGTTGGGACCATGGATGAGTTGCTGCCACCAGCGTTCATTGACACGCTGACCATATTTCTCCAGGTTTTCGGGGCGCTTTGCCTGGTTGTAATTTCAAATTATTACCTGAGCCTTCCAACAGTAATTCTGTTTGTAGTATTGTACTTTCTAAGGAGGATATTCGTGCGGACAGCACGAGATCTTAAAAGGATTGAATCCATTAGTAAGTCTGAGCATGTTTATTTTTGTGTATTTATATATTAAACATTATGCCCTATCATTTTTAATTCATTTTAATGTTTTCCTGATAAACATAAAATATAAGTTTACATGGTTTGATAATACTTTTAGCTAAAAGTCCAGTTTTTACACATGTTGCTGCAACAATTCAAGGTCTAACTACAATTCGAGCTTGTAAATCACAAAATGTACTGATTAAACAGTTTGAAGCGCATCAGGTATGGTGGAATTCAGTATATTAATTAACTGCTTGCTAATATGTAATATATACCAGTTAACATTTACTCGATTTTCTGATTTCGCATTTCGCGAAGTTTTTAAATTCGTTTCTTCTACCTTATAATACTATCTACCTTCCTTAATAATTTTTTGGGGCTAGAATATTCACTCAACGACGTGGTTCTTATTTATTGGAGCTAACCGTTGTTTTGGAATTTGGCTGGAGCTCGTCTCAGACTTGTTTCTAACTATAGTTTCCTTCAGCTTTCTTCTCATATCTACCTGTATGATTTTGAAACATCTTATTCTATTAACTTACTAACCTGATAACCAATAAGGAGCAGTTGATTTTTTTCAAAACACTTGTAGCTCAGGAAGGTGGCAATGTTGGTTTGGCGATATCCAGTTTGCTCACTTTAATGAACACATTCCAATGGGGAATGCGTCAGTCTGCAGAAACTGAAAATTTTATGACTTCTGTGGAAAGAGCTTTGGAATACTCGAAACTGACACCGGAAGCGGAACTTGA